>CAUYQU010059060.1:0-14000 GCA_963574635.1 Cheracebus regulus
GATTCTGTGAGTTCATCACACTCATCCTCCATCAAGCCTTGTTCTCTTGCTGATGAGGAGCTGCGATCCCCTGTAGGAGGAGAGGCATTCTGATTTCGGGTGTTCTCAGCCTTTTTGCACTGGTTTCTTCCCATTTTTGTGGGTTTATCCACCTGTCGTCTTTGTAATTGCCGACTTTCAGATTGGGTCTCTGAGTGGACGTCCGGCTTGTTGGTGATGAAGTTTTTTCTGTGTCTTAGTTTTCCTTCAGGGGGCGCCCTTTCCCCACAGAGCTGGGCCTTCCTGGGTTCAGCTGTGCTTGCTCTCAGTCCTCAGCGCTTCCAATTGCTGTTCTCCTTGTGGGGATGGGACCAGCGGAGCCCGACTAAAAGTTAGGCACCCAGTCCCGTACACTCCGCACCGAGAAGCGTTGCGCCAGCCAAAAGAGTCGCGCTGGCGACCCTTGTGGCTCCTTCGCCGGGAATCTCCCAGTCTGTGGGCATCAAAAATTCGTCTGCAATTGCAGCGTCCACTCGCTCTCTGCGCTTTCACTGGGAGCTACAATCCTGAGCTGCTGCTACACGGCCATCTTGGATCTCTCCCCGCCTGGTGATGAAGTTTTTTCTGTTTCTTAGTTTTCCTTTGGCGGATACCTGTTCCCCACAGAGCTGGACCTTCCTGGGTTCGCTATGCTTGCTGTGAAACTGTCAGTCCTCATCGCTTCCAATTGCTGTTCTCCTTGTGAGGATGGGACCAGCCGAGCCGGTCTGTCCTGGATACTCCGCACGGAGAAGCGCCACACTGGGGCACCAGCAAAACAGCCGCGCCGGCCAAAAGAGTCGTGCTGGCAACCCGTGTGGCTCCTCTGTCAGGAATCTCCTGGTCTATGGGCAACAAAAATTCGTCGGAAAGTGAGGCATCCACTCGTTCTCTGCGCTTTCACTGGGAGCTACATTCCTGAGCTGTTGCTAATCGGCCATCTTGGATCTCTCTCCCACCAGTGCTCTTATTTTCATTGATGTGGTTTTTGGGAAGTTACATGGAAACACAAATTTTCAGTCAATTAGCTGATCACTGTCCTTCAACTCCTACTTCTACTTCTAGACTCAGTTAGGTGTGCTCCTGGAAGCAGTGTTCACTCTTACTCTCTAGGGCTGGCTAAGTGCCTATGGACAAACTCAGCATTCTGCTGACAAGGTCTGTTTCCTGTGGTTCTCTCCTGCTAATTTGCATCTTGAAGACCTGGACTGGCTGGGTCTGACTTGCTCATCTTTGAATCTCCAGCACTAGGAGCAGGACTCATAGAATATGTTCAACCCCACGGTTTATTAGAGGATAGGATTACTGAGGCCTTGATTGTGGATATGATTTCTTTGTGGGTCTGTCATTGGCTGTCTCAATGCTGCAGACATACACCTTACCCCTGGTTGACTTCCTTTCATGCAATTATCAGCTTTCAGAGTTGGCCATTGACCACAAACCTCTCTTCTCTATAAGTTTCTCCTTTCTCCATACTCACTACCCTGTATGGTATTTGCCTTCTGGCACAGAGTAATTTGGCCTTGCCAACAATTTATTGGGTCTTATCTTGTAGGACACAGTTGGCTAGTCATCTTTCATAAAATTAGCACACAGCAGGCGCCTAATTAATGATGATGATGGTAATGACATACTGACAATTGAGCTGGACACCTTCTGTTAGTATGGGGTCCTGTAGGAACTGCTGTTTTCCTTTGTTTGGCTCAATGTCTTTGTACTAAGACTTCTTGAAAGATGAAATGCGTGTTGTGGAGATAAATATGCAGACAGGATCTGATGGGCTGATATTGCTAGAATGGCTGGAAATTGCTTCAGGAGAAGGTGTGAGGCGAGGAGAAGAAGAGAAAGAAACGGCAGGAGGTAGGAAATTAGAGATTTGGAAGGTATGGGTCTCCAGGAATAACTGCTACTGTTTTTCAGTTTATAGATTATTTACTCCTCAAAACAACCCCCAAGGTAAGTATTGGCTTTGTTTTGCAGATGAGAAAACTGAAATCTAGAGACATTAAATAACTTGTCCAAGATCACATACTTAGTAAGTAGTAGATTTAGGATTCAAACCCAGGGCTGAGTGACTAAAACCCATATTCTGGTACCACAATCCCTCCTCACCTCCCCCTCATCCTCCAGGACACAGCAATCCTGAATAGTTAGCTTGGTCACATAGGACCCTGGAGAGATTACTTGTAAGCCTTTCTTCCCACCTGAAATCAGAAATACTAGAACATAGTGTCCTAAGTAACCACCTAGAGACCACTAAGGAGCTAAAGGCCGAGTCTGAGCATTTAGCATTTGGTAATCACTACGCAGCTGTTCACATTGTGGCTATAGCCTGCCCTCTCCTCTGTCTCCTTTCAGAATGTTTTTTCTTGCTTGGAAATATTTAGTGTGGCTCTATTTGAATTGTTAAAGTTATAGCATCTGGTATTTTGTGTTCATTTCCTCTGAAATTAAAAAAAGTCTATTATTTTCTCCCTGCAGCAAAATCTCTATCTCTCTCTGTGCCCACCTTTCTCCCTTTTTAATTTTAAAGCATTTGTTTGGCACATTCTCCTCTCTTCAGACTTGATGGAATTCAGGTTTCAAGAGCGTCTGCTCCAGTTTCAGCAGGATTTTGAGGACTTTTAAATTTGTCAGCCAGTCCCTTTAAGCAATGGACTACTCTTTCAATAATTAAAGGAAAAACCCCAAAGCTACCAACAACCTGCCCTTCCTCCCCTTTTTTTTCCACACTACTTTCAGCATTTTTGGTTAATACTACTGCTGGATAAATTGGAAAACAAAATCTCTGTGGGTGACCAGGCAAAACTTATTAATCATATAACCCTAGCAGATGACATAGCCCTAATACAAATATTTGTGTTTCTGTCACTGGCACTCATCTGATCACTGCCAAATAGTGACAGATTTTAAAGACAATCACATTAAGTATTAATCAGGCTTGAAAGATGCAGCCACGCAGAGGCATACTAACGAGCAAGCATTTCCTGCCTGCTTTCTGCACTGACAGAATCCTACGCCAGTGTACTACTGAAACTGTTCTTTTCATTCTTAAAACATCACTTTCAACATGCCTAAAAATCTAAGATGGCTATTGGTTGTCTAGGTGACCTTGAGCAGGTGACACAGCTCCTATCAGATTATGCCCTGGGCTGCAGGCTCCCCGACCATGCCCACATTCCTTGTTCCAGCCTCTCTCTCACTTCTGGAGTATGAGCAAGTGCTGGGATGTGAGAACTCTCAGGGGTTATTAAAGGGGATCAGTCCATGGAGAAGGCAGCATGGAGTCAGGGGAGCTCAGCCTGGGCCTGGAAGGAGGAGGAAGAACACTGCAGGAGAGGGACCCAAGCAATGGTGGGAACAAAGGGTCAGCCATGTCTGGCTGGCTTGGGTTGGAGATTAGCATAAGATAACATTCACTAAGTCATGAGGGTTTGACAAAGATAAGAAATTAAGAAAAAAAATCATAGTGTTTTAATGAAAACTTCTACTTGAGTGAGGAGGCTCCTTAAAGAAAAAGGCATCTGGGAGGGTAAAGTTGCCAGTCTCTATACTCTGGAAAGTCAGTCCCAGAGAGAAGAGAATTATATGGGGACTGAGACTAGGCAGATGGACAATGCCAAAATGATAGGTTCAGTAATGCTTGGAGGATGAAGAGAGGAGGAATTGGAACTCCAGTCCTACCACAGCTGCCCCTTGAGTTGCTCAGTCCTTACCCACAGAAAAGGAGTTGCAGGCTGGGTGCAGTATCTTATGCCTGTGATCCCAGCACTTCGGGAGGCCAAGGCAAGTGATCACTTGAGGTCAGGAGTTTGAGACCAGACTGGCCAACATGGTGAAACCCTGTCTCTACTAAAAATACAAAAATTAACTGGGTGTGGTGGAATATGCCTGTAATTCCATCTACTGGGGAGGCTGAGGCAGGAGAATTGCTTGAACCAGGAGGCAGAGGTTTCAGTGAGCCAAGATCACACCACTGCACTCCAGCCGGGCGACAGAGTGAGACAGAGCTCTTCAGAGTTCCTGGGGAATAATGTTGAAGAAAGAATAGACCAAAGTTGCTGAAAAGAGGAAGAGGAAAGAAGCCTGGTCAGGGCCCATGGAGCCTTGCCTAGGTGGGGTCAGCTTTTAAGCTTCATAGTTTCAGGCACATGAATTAGCCTGTTTATCCTGAAATATCCAGACTCAGGGAATTGACTCACACTAAGCAAATTCATGTGACATTGATGTATAAGTAAAAAAAAAATCCAGTTTCTTATTTATAATAAGAAAATATAATTATTGAGGTGGAGCAGTGGTGTGTCTTTTTGTGTAAATATTGATTTGGCTGGTTGGTACCTTTTCCCGTCATAGACACATTTACAAATTATAATTTTAAAAGTTGTTTGTTAAAAGTACAAGGTCATAAAAAGGATATATTATCTTAAAAAAATTTTTTTTAAGCTCTGGGATACATTTGCAGGATGTACAGTTTTGTTACATAGGTAAATGTATGCCATGGTATTTGCTGCACCTATCAACACATCACCTAAGTATTAAGCCCAGCATGCATTAGCTCTTTTCCCTAATGCTCCCCCTACTGTCTGACCTCCCCTGACATGCGCCAGTGTGTGTTGTTCCCCTCCCTGTGTCCATGTGTTCTCATTGTTCAGCTCCCATTTATAAGTAAGTGTTTGGTTTTCTGTTCCTGCATTAGTTTGCTGAGAATAATGGCTTCCAGCTTCATCCATGTCCCTGCAAATAACATGGTCTTATTCTTTTTTATGGCTACGTAGTATTCCATGGTATATATGAATCACATTTTCTTTATCCAGTCTATCATTAATGGACATTTGGGTTGATTCCATGTCTTTGCTAATATGAATAGTGCTGCAATGAACATACGTGTTCACACATCTTTACAATAGAATGGTGTATATTCCTGTGGATATTTACCCCATAATGGAATTGCTGGATCAAATGGTATTTCCAGTTCTAAATCTTTGAGGGGTCACCACACAGTTTTCCACAGTGGTTGAAGTAATTTACATTCCCACCAACAGAATAAAAGTGTTCCTATTTCTTCGCAACCTCGCCAGCATCTGTTATTTCTGCCTTTTTAATAATTGCCATTTAGGCTGGCATAAGATGGTTTCACATTGTCATTTTGATTTGCATTTCTCTAATGATCAGTGATGTTGAGCTTTTTTTTTCATATGCTTGTTGGCTGCACATAAAGGACACATTATCTTTTGGGAAGTGCTGCAAACTTGCCAGCCAATTCTTGTTTGGCCTCCATTTTTATAGACTCCTTGAAGACCACTTCCTCTTATTCATTTTCATACAACTTTCTGTACTTAACTAGATGCCAAGTTGTTTCTTGGAAATTAAAGCTCTTTCATTTAGGGTTTTCCCAGCTATTAGGGAAGCCTGCTAGTGAGACACTAGGTAAAGACTATCAGAAAATAATGATCTCATGGTAACTCTTTGCCAAGTAGCCAATCCATTTAAACTCCCAACATTTCTGTCTTCCCTTATTATTGGGAAAATCATAGAATCATAGAATTTTAGGAGCTGGAAAACACCTTAGAAATAATCTGACCCAGATCCTTCTGTTGCTACGATAATCTGCTTTTTTGATTATTTGTGTTAACTTCTCACTTATAAATCTCCATTTTTTCCTTATTCTTTTTTCTGAGGAAAGAAGAAGAGATCCTATCAAGATGAACTACTGTCCTTTCTATGCAGTAAATTCCATTTCCTTTATTGTGACCATCTAATTTACTGTCCAAACTGGGACACTATTGAGAGTAAAGGAGGCATTGTTAATAATGAAGCCAAGACAGCTGGCAAAACCAAGACTGTCCTGCAGAAACATAGATGTATGCTTGTCACTGCTTCTGCTTCCCCTCCTTTTAAAACTTGATTCTTGAAGCAGCCTTTGTTTCAACTGATGTTTCATTGTCTCCTTTTTATCTGTGTAGAAACCTAATCCCTCATCTGCATATACTGCAAGCCCTCATTTTGCTAATCTGTAGGGGCTTGGGCTGTGATTTTGCTCCTTAGGTAAGACTCACCTTGTTCCTACCTTGGGAAGCATGAGTGAAGATATGGGATGAAAGATGGAAGCCTTTCCCCAGTACTCCCCCAAAGGCAGATGTTTCTTTTGGGGTTGAAGGTAAAAATGCTGAGACGGAGAAAAATAGCTTCTTCCAAGCAGTCTGTGCCACTCGTGTTTCATCACCATCCCCGACTTCTGCCCCTACCCAAGACCCATCTGGCTTTCTTCATCCTCATCCTCCCCCCCAGCTCTGGAACTTGTCTCAGAGTCACCCTTGATTCTTAAAATAGTCCTCACCTTTGCCTCCAATATCAGCACACTTTCCTGAGAGGAACTTGCTGAGGGCCCCACTCCACTGCAGGGTGAGTGCTGGGGCCACCTCACTCACTTTCATTTGCTGCCTGGAGGGAACAGGGGGTCCTGCCTAGCAACCAGTATTCTTTGGAATTAAAATGGGGTGGGAGTGGGCTGTAAGTGCAGCTTCAGGGTTCTGTTTGCAGCTCTTTCCTCGTTCTTCTTCCCCAGGACAACTGACTGTTTTGGGCGTTGTTTTCTCTACCTGGCAGAAGAAACAACTAAAGTGCTTTGAGAGCCATCACTCACACAGTAGGAGTCAAATTTTCATCAACCTACTAAATCCCCAAATTTAATATCCCATGGAAGATAGAGTAGGAAGGTCCCTGGTTATTGGGATGTCCTGATTTTAGAGATTGTTGAAAGAATAAGTTACATCTAATCTCTGAGTTTTGGAATTTTACCCCCTCCTGTCCATTAAAAGTTAAATGCCCTATACAAAGCCCCAACTATCTAATGAGATATTCACTGGGGACCGCCTGATGCTCCCTTTGTAGATGTTGGTCGAAGCTGGTTTGGCCTCAGGGCATGGTAAAAGATATCTTTATTGGAGATTTATAAAACTTGTTCCAGGATTCAACTCCTGGGGATTTGTCTATTAAGATGGCTGGAACCTATTCCTGATCCCTTTCCATCTTCTGCCAAAAATCTCCCAAGGTTCAAGAAGAATTGAGTTGATCTTCCCTGAATTACTTCCTGTTCATTATTTTAATGTCAGCTTCACCTTGGTTTCCTACCCACAGTCTGACTAGCAATGAGGATTAAAATATTGATCATTTCCCAAGAAGCTGCTTCGAGGCTCTGTCCAGGGCATTGAACACTCAGCTTTTGGACAAAGCCAATAATTCAAAAAAACTTTTCAGGCTTCTGTATATTCAGTTGCATAGACTCTTCTGTCTTGCTGCCCGAAATGGATGGTGCACCTTTGGCCCACTGGCAGATTCAAATTCAGCACCTACTGTGTGCCAGGCATGGACCCACTCTTGACTCCTTTTTACTAAAACTGTGGACTTCTCCTTCACCTTTGGAGTTATTTTGCTTCCATCAGCCTGCCTCTGCCTCCTCTGCAAGACTGCCTCCAGTCACTAGAGCCCCTCTGCTCAGACATACAAAGTTGTCAATGCCTGGAAGTTTATGGTCTTTGAGACAGCCCTTAGCCAATGACTGACAGCTGTGGAGCTGGGACAAACTCAGGCATAATTTATACTCCAGAAGTTTCCTGTGGGTGCAGGTGGAGGTAACTCTCCATGGAGCTTTGCCTAAAGTTGCACCTTTGTTTGGCTTTTTATTTTCTGCCCTGTTCTACTTTCCTCACTTCATTGCCTGTTTCTCTTGAGAGCATTTCTTAGTAAATCACTTGTCTATGAATCCCCATCTTAGACCCTGCTTCTGCAGAACCTGACCCAAGACAATATTATCTTATTGAGTTCTCAAAGCCACCCTGTAAGAATTGAATTTTAAAAATTTCCTTCATTATTCTCATTTACAGATAACGAAACTGAGATGTCTAGCATTTAAGTGATTTTCCCAGGACCATACAACTAATAAGTAACATGCAGAGTTGGGATTTAAATCCAGAACTTCTGACTCCAAATCTAGGACCTGGTTAATTTACCATTTTCTACTGTAGTATCACCTTCCATCCCACATGGAGGATGGTTGTTTAGTCAATAAATATTTAGAAAAATATCTACTTTGACTGGGTGCAGTGGCTCAGGCCTGTAATCCCAGCACTTTAGGAAGCTGAGGTGGGTGGAATCGAGTCCAGCCTGGCCAACATGGTGAAAACCCATCTCTGTTGATAATACAAAAATTACTCTGGCATGGTGGCGGGTGCCTGTAATCCCAACTACTTGGGAGACTGAGGCAGGGGAATCATTTAAACTCGGGAGGCTGAGGTTGAAGTGAGCTGAGATCATACCACCCCTGCCACCAAAAAAAGAAAAACAAAAAGAAAAATATCTACTTTGCATTATATATTGTGAACACAATAGTATGAAAAGTAGTTATTAATGAAATTATTATATATATGTATAATTATAAACCACAATAAAAGCTATAAAGAACTTCTGTACCAGGTTTATATGAGTAGTGTGTGTGTGGGTGGGTGAGTATGTCAAGAAGAAATTTTGGTTTGGGGAAAGACAGGTTTGCATGAAAAAACAAACTTTTATCTGCCTGAAATGCAATGACATGCAGCTGAATGAAATTAAGTTTAATTTTGTATTTTCTATCCAAGTAAGTTTAATTTTACAAGCTTCATGTGGCCTGGAGCTGTTTGTGTAGCTTACTCTTACTGACTGTCAACAATCCTCTCTGCACACAGCTCACTGCTCCTTCCACACACCCCAAGACCTTGGCAGGCCTCCTCGATGCCAATCAGCAGCCCCTAGTAATGTAAAAAGCAGTGGCAGCTATGGTTTCCCATCGCAGAGTCCCTCATTAAAATCTGTGCTTGGTGGAGCAGCTGGTCCCAGATCACAGACTCCGACTCACAGTGGGGAGCTCTGAGTATGGAGACAATGAAAGCACACAGCTTGTTAATGACACTGTCAGAAGGTGGGGTTCCCTTCCAGCTATTTCTAGAGAAATTTGGGCCATTTATCACACACACAGACATTTATTCACTTATATCTAAGCTCTTCTATTTCTTCTCTAAAGGAATGTTATTAATAAGCAAAACTTTGTTCAAAGTTTTTTAGTTAGTTGCCATGAAAGAAAGAGGTGCTAGAATCTAAGCTATCTTTGGAGGGCAGCTATGCTTACCACTGTACCACCAACGCTGAACTGTCTTTGAATAAACCCTGTTTAGATGATGTCTTAGTCCATTTTATGTTGCCATAACAAAATACTACAAATTGGATAATGAAATAAATTTATTTCTTACAGTTTCGGAGGCTGAGAAGTCCAAGGTCAAGGGCCCCACATTTGGCAAGGGCCTTTTTCTACATTCTCTTATTACAGAAGGCTGAAGGGAAAGAGAGCAAGAGAGGGCCAAATTTCCTTTCATAACAACCCACTCTCACCGTAACGACTTTAATCCAGTCAGGAAAGTGGAGCTTTTATGGCCTAATCCCTCTCCATAGTCCCATCTCTTAATATTGTTACAATGACAATCATGTTTCAACATGAGTTTTGGAGGGGACATTCAAACCATAGAAGGTGGTAAGGGGTATTCCAAGAAGCAGAAGACCATCCTGCCCTTAAAAGAATCCCTGTAATTGAATTATTATCAGGGGTGATAGCAATGGGTATACAATTACCATTGTAATACTCATCCATGAGCTGCTATTTTACAGTTGACAAAGTCTTTTCAACTTTATTAACTCATTCTTCCTGTAGTCCTTTCTCTGGGGTGGAAACTCAACAGATTTAGTCCATGCTGAGTTGTCATCAATAAACAGAGAAGCTGGCTTTGCTACTACTGATCCAATCAAAGGTTCTAAGGCTGTCATCTATAAATGACCCTAAATTACATCAAAAAATAAAAAATCAATCTGTCTATCTTCAGGTATGTGAAGTTGGAATCAGTAAAGGCCAAAACAGCTTCTATGGCCACACATTCTCTCAAGGTCTACTTTAATTAATCATATTTCTAGCTGCAGCAATGTCCACCTATACCTGGAACCTCAAAAATCAGAGTTAGAAGTTTTTGCTTAATGGACACTTGCTAGTGTAAGGTAATTTTAAAAAAATTGTTGAGGCCTAACTAAATTATAACAATAGCAATAATGGTTTAGATTCATTGAGTTCATATGTGCTAGGAACTTTGGTAAGGACTGGGGAATCAAAGGGGTATAGGAAGCCAGTTGGGGTGGTTCACACCTGTAATCCCAGTAATTTGGGTGGCTGATGCAGAGGATCTCTTGAGTCTAGGAGCTTGAGACCATCCTGGGGAGTATAGCAAGACTCCATCTCTACCAAAAAAAAAAATGCTGAGTGTGGTAGCCCATGACTGTAGTCCCAGCTGCTCAGGAGGCTGAGGTGGAAGGATTTTTCATGCCAGGAGTTCAAGGCTGCAGTAAGCCATGATTGTGCAACTGTACTTAAGCCCAGGTGACAATAAAAAGGTGGGGTATAGGGTGAGATCCACACCCTCAGGCAGTTTATACTCAACCTGGGAAGACCCACCTAGGCTAATTGGTAGATGTTTGGTATAGAGAAAAAGTTTAATGGACAGAAACAGTGCTGTGGTCTGGAATAGTCAGAGTTGATTTAGAGAGAAGACAGAGTGATTTAAAGCCCTTAAATAAGGGATCATATTTCGATAAGTGAAAGGGCATGGGAAGAATTCACCAGGCAGGGGTAGCAGAAAGAAGTGGTATTTAGAGCTGGGAATATATGAGTCATATTTAGAAGACAACAAAGAGAAGAGCATGATTGGAGTCAAGTGTTGATGTAAGAGAAGGTGGAAACATAAGCCCAGAAATCCAGTAAAAGCTTGAATGCGAAACTGAGAGATTAGATCTCTGGTGATAGCTACCATATATTGCATAGTAATTAAATATGAAGAACACAACAGTAATAATGACTGGTGCCAGGGCTAAATGTCTAATATTTACCTGGTCCTACAGTAGGTATTTAATGTGTTCAGGAATTTGTGTTTGAGTACAGGTAGAGAGAGAGAGAGAGAGAGAGGAGCAAGACATGTTTCCAGAGAGCCACGCCTGGGACTTGAATGTGTGTGACATGTGACTACAATAATCAAGACTTTGTGCTTTCTTAAACACACTAGAATATGTGCATCTAAAGAACAGGGTCCTTCAAAGCAGTTATCTGGGGAGACTGGCCTTGTTCTGACAATGTTGCCACTACTAAAAATTATAATTACTTACTCTTCCTTCAGGACTGCCTTCAGCCATAAGGGAAGAGATCTCCTAACTGTAGCCAAGGATAGCATTTCTGAGCCTAACAACCACCACCCACCTGATATTCCAAACATGGCTCCAAGTCACTTAGTTGTTTTTAAAAAAAAAGAAATAATTGTTAAGGGACAAAGCTTTGCCACTTTTGGGGGTTTACTCAGGCTCACTTGCTCCCAGGGGGACGGTATGGACAACACAGACCCCAGGCAGTCCTGGGTTTGAACTCTGACTCAGCCAGTTCCTTGGCCAAGTTATTTAACCCCACTGTACTGCAGATCTTTCAGCTACAAAATGGTTATTACAATTCCTTCCCCAGAGTGCTGTAGGGTTAATCAGGATGCTCTTGGTCGCAAATAACAGAAAAGTCAACTCAAATTGATTTAAACAATGTAGAAATTTATTTGCTCACATAAGGAGAAGTCCAGAGGTAAAGTGAACTCCAGGCAGAATACAACTGCAGCTCAAGCTTTAGTTCTCCACAGTTCTCTTGGCTGTGTCCTCTTCTAATTTCTGGTGTTTTTGTCAGGCTGGTTCCCTTTACATTTGCAAGAAGGTCATTAACGGCAGCTAGGGAAACATCCTTTCTCCTTCATGTCTAGCACAGGAGAGAGGAAAACCTCTCCTCCAGCAGTTGAATATAGGCACTTCCCTTCCATACGTTGGGATCATCTTAGGACACGTGCCCATCCATGATCCAGTATAGCCAGCATCACAATGCCATGCATAGATCAGCTTAACATGGGGTAGACTGGGTGTTAGGAAGGATTAAATAGTATAGCTCATGGACATTAACTGGCCCATAGTTAGCACTCAATAAAAGTTTGTTATTTTTTCTAATAATGAAAGGAGAATTAATTAGGTCAGTTACATATACACTTCTGATTACATACGGAATCTTTTCTCTTTAATGTTTACTTTCACTCTCTCTTTTGGTCTAGGGCCACAGTCTCACTTCCAATCAGAATGGATCACAGGGCAGTGCATAAGCTGGGACGATAGCCCTAACCTTTCTTGTTTAGTGCATGAAAAACAGCTCCAGTTTTGAGTGCAGAGGCAGATGTCAGGACGTATGAACAGAAAAGGAATGCTGAGTAGGGGCTGGGAAAGAGGAAAATTGAGAATTGGGAGGAGACTCCAAAATACTATTGATTTTACTTTTGCTCTGCTCCTCTCAGCTCTGTTCCTAGTGCTGCCTCTGCCTTCACAGCACTCACTGGGGCAGGGTGTGGGAGTGGATGGCTCTTGCCAGCAGTTAGAGGCAAGTTTTAAACAGCTCATCCATCCAGTCAAACTTAGGACCCCATTTCGTCATTATGTATTTGGCAACTAGCTGGGAAAGACCAGAACTGAGGCCTTCACACCTATTTAGCACCTGGTTAAGTGTCACTTGGCACCTGCCAAATGGGTCTCTACCATTTAGGGAGAATTTGCACTGATTACTAATTAAGCAGAAGTCATTGCTACTCATAATCATTGGACTAAATCGGTTTCTGGGGAAAAGTCTTGATAAGCAGCTGCCCAAATGAAATAGATTTGAAGGCATCCCCCACACACAGGCTTATGTATCAGCAGTTGCTCTCATGCTGTCAGCCAATTCAGCAAAACCTGGATTATTCCTATGAACAGATTCTTGATGTGACTGAACCCAGAGATAGTTGACAGTCTCAAAGCCAGGTGACATGGGCTGGGGAGTCTTACAAAGTGAGCTGCTCATACTTAATTGAGGTCAGTGATACTAAGCACCAAGCTTGAGGAGCATGCCCTGCAGTGAGTAGATATTTTGCACATCCTTTGGCTTTATTCCCTCCCCTTTTATTTCTGTTCCATGGATGCTCTTGGAGTAGCAATTCTCTGCCCTCATGACTTTTTATAATTGCCCTTTAGGTTACTTTGAACATTTTATAGACTCAGTTTGTGACTGGGGGTAGTAGACTCTCAGAACTTTCATTCTTAGAATTTCTGTGAACTTGGCATTTGCTCAACAATTTGGGGGAGTTTGTGTGTGTGTCTGTGTATATGTGTGTGTGTGTGATAGGGATGATATATAGCCTTGATATGCAAGACATTAGGGATGCTTGTAGCCATCTGAGGACTTCTGTAGGCAACAGATTCTCAGAAGAGAACAAGAACTCAAATAACAACATCAGATACAGTAGTCTCCCCTTTTCTGAAGGTTTTATTTTCCATAGTTTCAGTTACCCATGGTACAGTAAATAAGATGTTCTGAGAAAGAGAGAGAGACCACAGTCACATAACTTTTATTGCAATATATTGATATATTGTTAGAGGCCGGGCATATTAGCTCATGCCTGTAATCCCAGCACTTTGGGAGGCTGAGGTGGGCAGATCACCTGAGGTCAGGAGTTCAAGACCAGCCTGGCCAATATGGTGATACCCCGTCTCTACTAAAAATACAAAAATTAGCCAGGGGTGGTGGTGGGCACCTGTAATCCCAGCTACTCAGAAGGCTGAGACAGGAGAATCACTTGAACTTGGGAGGTGGAGGTTGCAGTGAGCCCAGATCTTGCTATTATACTCCAAGAGTACACTTTTGAACAAGAGTGAAACTCCATCTGAAAAACAAACAAAGAATGTATTGTTAGAATTGTTCTGTTTTATTATTGTCATTGTTCATCCTTTACTGTACCTAATTTATAAATTAAACTTCATCTTAGGTATGTATGTGTAGGAAAAAAATTAGCATATATGGGGTTTGGTGCTAT
>CAUYQU010059062.1:0-70167 GCA_963574635.1 Cheracebus regulus
GTGGCGGGTGGATAAATTTTGGTAAGGTTTTCCAAACCACCCCGGCCAACATGGGCAAACCCCAACTTTTTTAAAAAAAAAAAAAAAAAAAAAAAAAAAAGACCTATAAGGAGAACATACTTTTAGTTCTCACAAATTGTAATTGGAAAAAACAATAAAAAAAAAAACTTGTTTTTATTTGAACTTATATCAGAGTCAATTCTAAGTTGTATAATCTGGCACACACTAATTTATGGACATTCATGTTTATTATCAAACTTGGTCCTAAAAGCTAAATGGGCGATGTCAAGACCAGCTGCCTATAGAGCCTAGAGACCACACAATCATGCAATAAATTTTTTTTTAAAGTATTACTTTGGGAGGCTGAGGCGGAAGGATTGCTTGAGGCCAGGAGTTCGGGATAAGCCTGGTCAACATAGTGGGATCTCATCTCTGTTAAACAAAAAAAAAAAAAAAAAAAAGGAAAAGTAGCCACTTAATTCTAACAACAAATAAAAAGCTGGATAGACTAAAAAAATAAAATTAAATAAATAAAAAGTATTACTGCAGGGTTTATTTTGAAATATGTATATACACATACACATATATACTATACTGATGTCTATCAACCACAGTGTAAATTTTTGTGAAGGGTAAAGTAATCAAAGCCACAGTAAAGCCACCCCTACTAGAGTATCTAAGATTAGGTGCCATGAAATTTAGCCCCTCTTTCTGATTTCTACCTGGGGAGAAACATTCACACAAAGCCTTCATGTTTTTAGTAGATTTTACTTAAAGTCTTGTCAGATAAATCGGGTTTACATCACAATTCTACAGTGAAGGGGTAGGGAAATTTAAAACAGAGAATTAGATGTCCATGCCATTGAAATGACCTTCTGCCATGTTTTGAAGTTGTCATTTCTATAATACTTTCAAATCTCCCACCAGATTTCTCAGTTCTCCTCTACCTTCCCCTAACATCCCTCATAATGTGAGTATCCTAAAGTTATCTATATAAGCTGGTGGCCTTCCAGAAAGCATTTTTCATGCTGTTTACTTTTTTATTAGCACAGATAATATTACAGCTTACAAAATGGATTTTCTAAGCTTTACTAGTTATGTTATCACCAGTAGATACTAAAAATTCCAAGAAATAAACAACTCTTTTCTTCTTTCTATAACTCCTCTGATCTTTAAAACTTAACCTGGTGGTTAATGTACTATAAATAGTTCCAGCATCATCAGATTGCTTTTGTGTTTTGGATTTGCATGAAAGAACAATAACAATGAAACTCATTCTATTCATAATGTTTATGTTCAATACTGTGAGGAGTTGTACTTTTTATCAGCCCGTTGAGCACTGAAGCTCAATTTTAATGTACAGATTATACTGTCAGACAAAATCATAATCTTTTAAATGTGTTGCTATATACTATTAATGGCATTCTATTAAAATAACTTTGGGCATCACAGATCAATCTACTTTGGAGTTATGGGTTGAAAATATTTGTAAAATGTTTTATTAAAAGGATTAATAATGAAATATAAATAATCACAGATATTTTCATTGTTCTTTTTATACAGAAGATACACAGAAGCTATAATGTAGATTGACTTAGATAAAGGCCATGCTATGTGTGTGATACAATAGTATTATGATTTAGATATAAATGACTATACTTAGTTTTGGTAGGGCGGTTGCCACAGAAATGTTTATCATTTTGTCAATGAAGGCCAACACCTAAAGGCCTACTCATTTTTTAAATGAAGGTTGAGGTAATGTTATAAATGTGAATTTAAAAGATAACTTGACAGTCTGATAGGTTTAGATTGGAAAGGAAGATGTATTCAGCAGAGAACAGCATAAGGAAAGCACAAGGCACATACTGGAATCTGGGTTTAATAGTTTGGGATACCTAGCCATTGGTAAACAGTGAAATACAAGGCTAGAATTCTGGGGTAACCTGGCTTGATTTTTTTTTTTTTTTTTTTTTTTTTTTTTTTATACAGGCTTGCTCTGTTGCCCAGGCTGGAGTGCAGTGGCACTGTCTCCACTCACTGCAACCTCCACTTCCCAGGTTCAAGGAATTCTCCTGCCTCAGCCTTCCAAGTAGCAGGGATTACAGCCACACACCACCGTGCTTGGCTAATTTTTGTATTTTTAGTAGATACGAGGTTTCACTATTTTAGCCAGGATAGTCTCAAACTCCTGACCTAAAGTGATCTGCCCACCCACCAGGCCCAGCCAATAATGATAATTATAAAGAGCACTGAGCCTTTTAAAGGTTAAGAAAGAGTCAGTGAAATATGGTAAATGAAACTATGTGTCACTGGTTTGTTTCCAGTTTACCAGATTGGAAGTCAATGGGACTGTTGACACTGGAAAGAGAAAAGGCCTAATTATTCCATTACTAGTAACATCAAAACACAGGGGCTGCAGCTACTACAGGGAGAACTGGGGATCTTAGTAGGAAGACAGAAGATGACAAGTACAGAGACTTTCTCTCTTCCATATCCTGTCCTTATCCCACTGCCAACCTTTTATAATAAATATCATCTCAATCTACCCAATAAATGATTCTCCTGCCTTAGCCTCCTGAGTAGCTGGGATTACAGGCACACACTGGCTAATTTTTGTATTTTTAGTAGAGACGGGATTTCACCATGTTGGTCAGGCTGGTCTCTATCTTCCGAACTTGTGATCTGCTCACCTTGGTCTCTCAAACTGCTGGGATTACACACTGCACCTGGCCAACAGCATATGTTAATTGCTGATGAATTTAGTCACAAGTTGAGAATTTTGTGTGTATTGCATTCCTTTTCAGTGATCAAATTTTTTTTCAGTGATTGCATTCCTTTTCAGTAAACAAAACATTTCTCAGTGATACAACCTCTGTGATATCCAGAAACACACCCCATAGAACATCTTGTACATAAACCATAATGTTTCATTTTATTTTGCATAAGCGTGAATTCCCTAAATGGATTCCACATCTTCTTTATAGTAAGGAAGTCTTTGTTTTTGGCGGGGCACGGTGGCTGATGCCTGTAATCCCAGCACTTTGGGAGGCCAAGGTGGGCAGATCACCTGAGATCAGGAATTCAAGACCAGTCTAGCCAACATAGTAAAACCCTGTCTCTACTAAAAATACAAAAACTAGCCAAGCGTGGTGGTGGGTGCCTGTAGTCCCAGTTACTTGGGAGGGTGAAGCAGGAGAATCACTTGAATTCAGGAAGTAGAGGTTGCAGTGAGCCGAGATCGTGCCACTGCACTCCAGCTTGAGCAAGAGTGAGACATCTCCAAAAAAAAAAAAAAGAAAAGAGTCTTTGTTTTCAACAAAAGAACAAAGGATTTAATAAATTCAACAATTCAGTAAACAGATTAAATATTTTAAAATAAAAATTTTATAGTTACATTAAACTCTCTATTAGTTCCTTTTTATACTTTAAAACAATTTGCAATGAGCCCTACTCAGGAACTTGTGGCATGTATTTATTGATTATCTTCACACAGAAGTTAAGGAATAGATCAGAGATAAGGTTCGGATCAAATGCTTGGAATAGCTTAAAATAACTACTACTTCCTTTAAAGTCTTTTTGCTTAGTATCAATTTCCTAACAGTTAGACTTCTAAAGTTGTTCCTAAATGCAATAATTTTGTCTTTAGCTAGAAATAGATTTCAAAAAACAAAAGCTAACAATGCATTTCTCAAAATGTATCCCTGTTGAGTGCCATATGACTGTACATACATTTTCTTTATTCATTCATCTATTGATGAACAATCAGGTCATTGCCAGATCTTGGCTATTGTGAATAATGCTGCAATGAACATGGGAATGTGGATACCTCTTCAAGATCCTGATTCATGATTTTATACCACACTGTTTTTTCCAGCAGTCTCTCTACAGAGGCATGCTGTTTACCTGGGTTGCTATCTCTCCCAAAACAATCAAGTGTCAAGTTAGTGATTCCTCAAAACACCCCAGAAGTGGTGTGGTATAAGTCCCTCCAACCCATTTTCTTTTTCTTTTGTTTTCTATTTTTTATTGATACATAATAGAAGAGCATATTTTGGCATGCATGCGATAATTTAATACATTCATATAATTTGTAAAGACCAAATCAGTGCAATTGGGATACCCATGACCTTAAATATTTGTCTTTTCTTTATGCTAGAACCATCCAAATTCTTTTCTTTTAGCTGTTGAAATATACAATAGGCCAGGCATGATGTCTCATGCCTGTAATCCCAGCACTTTGGGAGGCTGAAGTGGGAGGATCACTTGAGGCCAGGAGTTCAAGACCAACCTGCCCAACATAGCAAGACCCCATCTATATTAAAAAAAAAAAAAAAGAAGAAGAAGAAGAAGAAGCAGAAGAAGAAATATACAATGGGTTATTGTACACTATAGTCACCCTACTGATCTGTCAAGCACTGGGCCTTATGTCATCCATCAAACTGTATTCAGATGATTTAAAGTGATCATTTATTAGGTTTGAATGATCTGCATAATGCCACAGGTTTTTATTTTTGTAGGCCCAATATTCTTCTGAGATAGGAGCAAAGTATTACTAAACGTTTAAATAACAAAGTAGAATTTGGGAAGTAATTTTTTTTTTTACAAGTATCTTCCAATTGCTTGCTGAAATTCTTTCTTCATGAGTCTCACATAAGTCATTCATTTACTTTCTTTTCTTTCTTTCTTTTTTTTTTTTTTTTTTTTTTTTTTTTTTTTTTTTTTTTAAATTTTGTTTTTTATAGCCAGGCACCAGGCTGGAATGCAGTGGTGTGGTCTCGGCTCACTACAACCTCCGCCTCTCAGGTTCAAGCAATTCACCTGCCTCAGCCTTCCGCGTAGCTGGGACTACAGGCGCATGCCACCACGCCCAGCTAATTTTTGTATTTTTAGTAGAGACAGGGTTTCACCATGTTGGCCAGGATGGTCTCAATCGCTTGACCTCATGATCCACCTGCCTCAGCCTCCCAAAGTGCTAGGATTACAGGCGTGAGCCACCGCACCTGGCCAAATCATTCATTTATTCACTAATTCAACAAATATGTATTGATATTCCATTAGGTCCCAGATGCAGTGCTAGATACTGGGGATATAGTTGGTAGTTTTTAAGAAGTTAAATATTTACTTATCATTGACCCAGCAATTTCACTCCTAGGTACTTACCCAAAAGAAATGAAAATCTGGCCAGGCGTGGTGGCTTATGCCTGTAATCCCAACACTTTGGGAGGCCAAGGTGGGCAGATCACCTGAGGTCAGGAGTTCGAGACCAGCCTGGCCAACATGGTGAAACTCCATCTCTTAAAAAAAAAAAAAAAAAAAAAGTGGTCGGGCGCAGTGGGTCTCGCCTGTAATCCTAGCACTTTGGGAGGCCGAGGTGGGTGGATCACCTGAGGTCAGGAGTTCAAGACCAGCCTGGCCATCATGGTGAAACCCCATCTTTAAAAAAGAAAAAGAAAGAAAGAAAGAAAATCTATATCCCATAAAGATGTATGCATTCATGTTCTTGGCAATTTTATAATTTTATCAAGTTGTGTTTGAATGTCTTGGGCAACCTCCAGCAGAAAACTGCAACAACCCAAATGTCCAAAAAGTGAAACAAATTGTGGTATATACATATATGACCATTATCATACAATACAAGACAGCAATAAAATGAACTACTGATACAGGTAACAATATGTATAAACTTCAAAAACTTGCCAAATGAAAGAAGTAAAATACAAAAGAATATATACAGTACACAATTTATTCCACCACTTATATGAAATTCCAAAACAGTCAAAACTATGGTATGGCAAATTTATTATATATATTTTACCACAATTTAAAATATGAAAAAAAATCTATACTGATATTAATAAAAAGCAAACACGTGGTTTCCTGGGGCCTAGAACTGACTGCAGAGGAACATGGGAAAAGTTTTTGGGGTGACAGAAGTGTTCTATATCTTGACTTTTTTTTATTTTTAAAGATGGGGTTTCACCATCATGGCCAGGCTGGTCTTCAACTCTTGGCCTCAGGTGATCCACTCACCTCGGCCTCCCAAAGTGCTAGGATTACAGGCATGAGCCACTGCGCCCGGCCTTCTATATCTTGATTATGGGATTGATTACATAGATGCATACACTTGTCAAAACTCATCAAAGTGTACACTTAAAATAGGTACATTTTGTTGTATGTAAATTATACCTCTAAAGGTACTTAGTGAGGGGAGAGTTGAAAACCTACCAGTGGGTACCATGCTCAGTACCCAAGTGATGAGTTCAGTTGTACCCCCAACCTCAGCAACACACAGCATATTCTTGTAACAAACCTACACATGTACTCACAACTCTAAAATAAAAGATGAATATGTTTTAAAGAAATGAGCTATCTAGCCTTGAAAAGACATGGAGCAATCTTAAATGCATATCACTTATTAGGTTTGAATGATCTGCATAATGCCACAGGTTTTTATTTTTGTAGGCCCAATATTCTTCTGAGACAGGAGCAAAGTAATAAGTGAAAGGAGCCCATCTGGAAAGGCAGCATACTATAGGATTCTAGTCATATGACATTCTGTAGAAGGCAAAACTATGGAGACTAAAAAGATCTGTGGTTTCCAGAAGTCTAGGGGGCAGAAGGCAGGGATAAATAGGTGGGGCACAGGGGATATTTTAAGGCAATGAAACTATTCCGTACAATGCAGTTGATGGTGGACACCTCATGTCATTATGTATTTGTCAAAATCCATAGACTGTAAGACAGAAAAATGTGAACCCTAATGCAAACTATGGATCTTAGTTAATAACAATGTATCTGTGTTAGTTCATCAGCTGCAACAAATGTACCGCACATTGCAAGATGCAAGATGCTAATCATAGAGGAGAAGATAGGGTAGAGGAGAGGATATGTGGGACTCTGTACTTTCTACTCAATTTTTATGTAAACCTAACACTTACCTAAAAAATAAAGTTTGTTTATTTATTTATTTATTTATTTGGAAACAGAATCTCGCCTTTTCACTCGGGCTGGAGTGTAATGACAAAATCTTGGCTCACTGCAACCCCCGTCTCCTGGGGTGCCTAAGCCTCCCAAGTAGTTGGAATTACAGGCATGCACCACCATCATCCAGCTACATTTTTTGGGGGGGATTTTTAGCAGAGACAGAGTTTTGCCATGTTGGCCAGGCTGGTCTTGAACTCCTGGCCTCAAGTGATCTGCTCACCTCAGCCTCCCAAAGTGCTGGAATTACAGGTGTGAGCCACCTCACCCATCCAAGTATATTAATTTTAAAAGTATGTGAATGTCAGTTATATGCATATTGATGAATAACAGGTTGTCATTGTCTTCCCCCAGTCATTTCAAAGGTTCTACTGTGATGCCAATATATTAATGTTGCTGCACAGTAAATTATCACAATCTTAGAAGTTTAAAATACACACAAATGTATCACTTCACAGTTTTGTTTTGTTTTGAGACAGAGTCTCTCTCTGTCGCCAGGCACCAGGCTGGAGAACAGTGGTGCGATCTTGGCTCACTGCAACCTCCACCTCCCGGGTTCAAGCAATTCTCCTGCCTCAGCCTCCCGAGTAGCTGGGACTACAGGCGCACACCACCATGGCCAGTTAATTTTTTCTGTATTTTTAGTAGAGATGGGATTTCACCATATTGGCCAGGATGGTCTCAATCTCTTGACCTTGTGATCCGCCCACCTCGGCCTCCCTAAGTGCTGGGATTACAGGCGTGAGACACTGTGCCCAGCCTCACCTCACAGTTTTTGTGGGTCAGGAATGCAGACTGGGTCTCTGCTCAAGGTCTCACCCAAAGTAAAGATTCGGCCAAGACTATCTCATCAAACCCATTCAGATTGCTGGCAGAATTCAGTTCTTTTGGGTAAATGACTGGAATTTGTTTTCTTGCTGTCTCTCAATTCCTAGAGACCACTCTCAGTTCCTAGCCATGTGGCTGTCTCACAACATGGCTTCTATTTCATCAAAGCCAGCAGGAGACTCTCTTTTAAAGGCTCACCTGATAAGATCAGGCCAGCAAGGATAATCTGTCTTTTGATTACTTTAAAGGACATTAATCACATCTCCAAAACGACTTCACCTTTGGCATATAACATAACCTAATCACAGGACTGATATCCTATCATATTCACAGATTCTTCTGCACTCAAGAAAGAGGGGATTATACAAAGCATGTACACCAGGGAAGCAAGAATCTTAGGGGTCATTTAGAATTCTGCCTACCACAGTAGCCCTTTTGGCCTCCAACAATCTGAGTTCTTTCCAAAGGGGAAAAAGACTTCCTCCCTCCCAAGTTTTCCCCCATCTTCTTACAACATGAGCTCAAAGTCCAAACGCTCATCATCTGAATTACCTATATCTGGTGCAGATGAGGCTAGGTGTGATTGATTAAGCTCAGTTCTTCAAAGCACAATTCCTTTCTGTGGACTTGTGAAACTAGAGACAAGTCTGCTCCCAACACTCCATGACACAACGGTGGGACGGACATAGGATAACAGTTACAGACATACCAATACAAAACGGGGAAAGGAAATGGAAGGTAACAATGAGTCACTGGTGTATAATAATTCTAACATTCACCTGGACAAATGTTGGATTTTTATTGATTAAGTTTTAAGATCTAGGAATAATCTTCCTTGACTTTCAACCTACCCTTTGGGCTCTTGGTTCCATTGTGAGTCATCCTTGCTTTTTCATGAAAGGTAGCACATGTTTGATTAATTTTATCAGCCTGCTTCCTACCAATATGATTTTGCTAGCTCTAAAAGCTCCTGCTTGCTCACTAGTTCCAAAGCCAATTCTATGGTTTTTCCTCCCCAAAGACACAGTCTCTCTTTGTCACCCAGGCTGGATTGTGGTAGCGCAATCAATAGCTGACTGCAGCCTCAAACTCCTGGGGTCAAGTGATCCTCCTGACTCAGTCTCCCAAGTAAATGGGATTACAGGTGCATGCCACTGCATCTGGCCCACATTTGTATTAGTGTTTTATTGCTCCATAATAAATTACCGCAAACTTAGCAACTTAAAACAAGACGGTTATTATCATTTCTGTAGGCCAGAAGTACAGGCATAGCTTACCTGGGTTCTCTGCTTCAGGGTCTTACCAGGCTGCAATCCAGATTATTTCCCAAGACTTTAGCCTCATCAGAAGCTCAACCTGGGAAAGATCCACTTTCAAACTCATTCAGATTGTTGACAAATTTCAGTTCTTTGCACCTAGAGGATGGAGGGCTCTGGTACTAATTCTTATCATAGCAGCTGGCTTCCTTTTTTTTAAAATTATTTTTATTTATTTACTTTTTTTGAGATAGAGTTTCACCCTTGTCACCCAGGCTGGAGTGGAGTGCAATGTGCGATCTCTGCTCACTGCAACCTCTACCTCCTGGGTTCAAGCAATTCTCCTGTCTCAGCCTCCCAAGTAGCTGGGATTACAGGTGCCTGCCACCATGCCCGGCTAATTTTTGTATCTTTAGTAGAGACAGGTTTTCACCATGATGGCCAGGATGGTCTCAAACTCCTGACCTCAAGTGATCCACTCACCTTGTCCTCCCAAAGTGCTGGGATTACAGGCATGGGCCACCGAGCCCAGCCTAGCAGCTGGCTTCTTCAAGGCAAGTGGGAGGGTCTTTCTCACTCCAGTTGGCTGAGACCAAGTCTTTTATAACATAACAGTCATGGGAATGACATTTCATCACCTTTGCTATATTCTATTGGCTAGAAACAGATTCACAGGTCCCAACCACACTCATGGGAAGGAGATTATACAAGAGCATGACTCATTGGAGTCCCCCTTAATATGTGTACACTTATGCTCTTTTGTCTCCATTACCCTCTTCAATCTGAGAAAAACACTTCATGGCCTTTCACATTAGTATCCCTAGTATTTGGCATACAGACTGTCACACAGGAGCTCTAAATAATAATTCAAAGCTACAGTTACCAAACTTTTGGTCTTGGGACCCCATCATCCTCTTAAAAACATTATTGAGAACCTAGAAGAGCTTTTATTTGTGTGTGTTACATGTATTAATACTGAGGGTTTTAAAACTCATTCATTCAAAGGTAACAATAACTTATTATGTATTAACATGTATAGCATTTTAAAAAATATATTTTCCAGAAAATTTGTGAGAACATTGCTTTATATTTTTGTAATTTTTAAATGCCTGGTTTAATAAAAGGCAGCAGGATTCTCATAAGTGCTTCCACATTCAATCATCATGGCTGGGTATGGTGGGTCATGCCTATAATCCCAGTGTTTTGGGAGACTAAGGCAGGAGGATCACTTGAGGCTAGGAGTTCGAGACCAGCCAGGGAAACACAGAGAGAGCCTGTCTCTACAAATACAATAAAATAAAATTAGCCAGGACTACACTTGTAGTCCCAGCTACTCGGGAAGCTGAGGTGGCAGTATCACCTAAGACCAGGAACTTGAGATTACAATGAGCTGTGATCGTGCTACTGCATTCCAGCCTGGGTGACAGCGTGAGAGCCTGTTAAAAAATCATATAGCCTCTGGAAAACTCCACTATATATGAGTGAGAGTTAAAAAGGGCAAATAATGTCTTCACATTATTATGAATATAGTTTGATCTTATGGGTCCCCTGAAGGGACCCAGATCAGTCTTTGTGAACCACTAATTTAAAGAATTGTCATGCATTGAGAAAAGGGACTTTGATTCATTCAAGAAGTATTTACTGGGTCCTACTCTGTGTTGGGCATTTTTCAAAGCGGTCAACTAGATAGATCAGGCGTCTGTCCTCAGGTTGTTCACAGCAGGTGGGGTAGAAGGATCAGGAACAGCTGTAGTTCACATTTGAGCTGAGTTTTGTTTTTTTAAAATGGGGTTTCACTCTTGTTGCCCAGGCTGGAGTGTGGTGGTGTGATCTCGGCTCACTGCAAACTCTTCCTCCCGGGTTCAAGTGATTCTCCTGCCTCAGGCTTCTGAGGAGTTGGGATCACAGATGTCTGCCACCACGTCCGGCTAATTTTTTGTATTTTTAGTAAAGATAGGGTTTCACCATGTTGGCCAGGCTGGTCTCGAACTCCTAACCTCAGGTGATCTACCTACCTCGGCCTTGCAAAATGCTAGGATTACAGGTATGAGCCACTGTGCCCAGCCCAAGCTGAGATTTAAGTGACAAAGGGCAGGCTTATGCAGAGGTCTGGGGAAACAGTGTTCCAGACAATGAAAGGGGGCCCTCCAAAATCTGAGCCATGTCTGGCAAAAGAGCAGCCAGAAGAGAGGGTGATTTGAGGTCACAGAGGTGGGCAGGGCCAGATTGAGCTAGACCCAGGTAAGGAATTTGAAGTTTTAAGTCCAAATTTCCTTTTTTTCCCTCATTCTAAAACCATTCCTATAAACTTTATAAAATTAATCAGGAAAGAAATTGGTTGGGGGGGGGGGGGACAAAAATAAACCAAGCTTGCAGCCAATTTAACATTAATCATGAGGTCAGCTTCCTCTCTGACCTGCTTCCTTACAGTTGTTTGGGGCCTATTGTCCTGTCACGAGATTATAGTTCTCTTCCATTGCTCTAGAGAGAACAACTTGAACATTATGAAATACTAAGTTTTCCCTTTGAGACAGTCTTTCAGATCCTGGAGACCAATGAAACTACTACCTCAGCTGGCCTGAAGGAGCCCACTGATGCCAGCTGGTCTGAGGAACCCCCTGAGAAACTAACTCAGCAAAGGATGGTTTCCCTATCCTGATGATTTCATATCCCCTACTCTGACCAATCAACAACCCCAATTTTCCAGCCCCTCACCCTCTGTGATCCTTGTAAAAACCTCAGCCCAGAACTATTGGGAAGATGGATTTGAAGGTCTTTTCCCATCTCTTTACTAGATACCCTGCAATCATTAAACCCTTTCCCTGCTGCAAACTCTCCTGTCTTCGTGTAATGGGTTTGTTACCGCACGGAAGGCATATGAACCTGTTGGTCCTATATCTCTGTCGCCTAGGCTGGAGGGCAGAGGCACAATCATAGCTCCCCGCAGCCTCCACCTCTTGGGCTCAAGAGATCCCTCTGCCTCAGGCTCCGAAGTAGTTGGGACTACAGGTGTGCACCACCATCCCTGGCAATTTTGGGATTTGTTTGTGTAGAGATGATGTTTCGCTGTGTTATCCAGGTTAGTCTCGAATTCTTGGTCTCAAGTGATTATCCAGCCTTGGCCTCCCAAAGTGCTGGGATTACAGGCAGAAGCCACCATGCCCAGCTTTAAATCTAAATCTCTTTACGGTGAAGAGAAATACACAAAGAGGTAAAATGGCTAAAGGATGTCTGTTTGGAGGCGAGGAAGGTCGCCCAGAGCTCAGGCACGCTCCTCCCGGCGGACACAGCTGGGCTTCTCCCAGACTCCTAAACCCTACCTCGCATCCCTAATCGGCTTAACGGCGCGAACGAGCCGGGCGACGCGCGCGCACTCTCGCGGAAGCTTGAGTCTCGGCGCCCGCCGTAGACGTCACGACAGAGGCGGCCCGTTGCCTTGGAGCCAGCGAGACGCGGTTGGGCCTCCTCCGCTGTGGAGAGTGCCCGCCGCGGGCTTTGTTCAACATGTCAGTGCTGGATGCGCTTTGGGAGGACCGAGATGTCCGCTTCGACCTGTCCGCGCAGTGAGTCTCCAAGATTCCCGAGGGGTCTTCGGCCTGTAGGGGGCGCCGCGGTGCGCGTTGGGGACCCGCGGGCGGAGCCTGCAGCCCCGCTGCTCGCCGCCCTGGCGAGGGTAGGGTGCTTGCGTCCGTCGTCTGCTCCTTGAGAGTCCCCAGGCTGGTTGGGCCACTGCGGCCTTCAAGAGGCCGGCGCCGTGGCAAGAGCGCGTCTGGATTACATAGTTTTGGTCCCGTGCGACCTTCGGTCCCTCATCCTGGTCCGCGGGACGGACCAAGAATGTGAACCGGAGCACGACCAGGGCCACCCAGGGCTTGGCGTCCTGTAGACACCCACCTGAGCTTGGGATTTCAGTTTCGTGGAAGGAACGTAGGTCAGGGGCTCAGGAAACTAGAGTTCTAAAACTAGGTCTGTAATCTCGACACACTGTGGGGGCCCTTGGACAAATGTCTTCGTCATTCAAGCTAGAGTCTTCATGTCTGTAAAATAAGGGAGGTGGGAGTAGGCAGTCTTCAAAAATTCCTAACCACGCAAACTTTATGTCCTTGGTAAGCTTTCATCTAGTAATTCATCGAAATCACCAACAACAAGAAGGAGCCCTCTTTTGCGGCCTGTTTTTGGAAATTATAATACTTTAAATAGAAGCCCTGTTATCGTTCTTTAAAGAGAAAGTGGTTAGAAACCTCCTGCTCCAAAATCCAGGGGGTGAAATGCAGGTTGGGATACTAAGTGTTGAGAAACGCTAAAGCTAAGATTCCAGGATTAATGGCATAGAGCTGCTTAGCTACCTCATATCATTCCTTATAGACCTCACATCCTTAGATAGAAAAATGAAATACTGATACATTTTCCAGGTTAAGTAGTGGCTAGATATCTAACGCTAACATGTTAGATCCTTTAAGAAGATCAAAGAGAAAGGAATTTGTAAAATTACGGACCATAGTTACATATTGTGACATTCTATGACATTTTCTGTCATTCTTGTAGGGTTCTTAATGCAAACAAAAGGCCATTTCGTTAACATTAATAAACATTTATCAGTGCTTACTATGTCCTAGTTACTATGCTGATAGCTAGAGACAGAAAATAATAGGAAATAGTACTCATATCCCCCTATTCTAATGCAGGAGATACACAGACAACTACTATAATAAATGCAGTAAGTACCATTCTGAAAAAATGAACGAAAAGCTGAGACTCAGAAACAGAACAATTTATTCTGCCTGATGAAGTCCTTGAAGAAGAATAAATATTCATAGTATTTGAGTTGGTCCCTGAAGAATGGGACCCTTGTCAGGGTAGACAGGAGGAGAGTATTCCAGAAAAGAATTAAGTATTAGAAGCAGAGTCTTGGAGTTGTAACCTCTGGCTAGAAGGCCGGGTCTGCTGCAGAGAGAGGTTGGAGGTACAGATAGAAAGATGAATTAGACAGATTGTGACATTTTTAGCTCAGGATTTTGGACTTCAACTTATAGGCAGCTGGAGGACATGGAAGGCTTTTAAGCAGGGAAATGATAATGATCATATCTGTATTTTCAACAGGTAATTGAGTTGGTTCTATGGAGAGTATATTAGAAAGCTCTACTAGATATTTTGCTGGGTTTTTTTGGACACTGTAGAATGTATTCTATCAGTCAGCAAGCTGCCTTTATTTCCTTTTGTCACCTGTTATCAATTTGCCAAGTTCCAAAGATGCTTTTCATACAGCTCTTCTTTAACCATTCCTTCCATAATTTCCTGGTGTCCTTTCCTCTACTCAGAAACCTCTGGAGGTTCTCTCCTGTCTACAGGATAAGGCCTAAACCTATCAGGCTGGCATTCTGGGTTCTCCATAGTCTGATTCCTCATTAGTTATCCAGCAGTACTCCTCTCACTACCTCCCAATATGGTCCTTCTTCTCTTTTTTTTTTTTTTTTTTTCTTGAGACAGAGTCTTGCTCTGTCGCCAGGCTGGAGTGCAGTGGCGTAATCTCGGCTCACTACAACCTCCTCCTCCTGGGTTCAAGCGATTCCTCCGCCTCAGCCTCCCGAGTAGCTGGGACCACAGGCATGTGCCACCACACCTGGCTAATTCTTGTATTTTTGGTAGAGATGGGGTTTCTCCTTGTTGGCCAGGATGGTCTCGATCTCTTGACCTCGTGATCCGCCCGCCTCAGCCTCCCAAAGTGCTGGGATTACAGGTGTGAGCCACTGCACCCGGCTCTTCTCTAGCTCTTACTCATCTGGCTTACTCCAGATGGCCCTGATCACTCCAGGCCCCACTGATCTTTAGGTTCTTGAAGTTCTTGAAGACCTTATTTTTGAATGAATGAACATTTGGTACAGCATAATTTATGCTATTGGTTGTTTTATGTACATATGTCTCTTTTCTCTCTAAATAGATTGCAAGTAGGTATAGTTGTAGCTATAAAAATCAAGCTTTTATATTCACTTTAGGCAAATGAAAACAAGACCTGGAGAAGTCCTTATTGATTGTTTAGATTCGATTGAAGACACCAAAGGAAATAATGGAGATAGAGGTAAGTATATTTTTACATGTATTTTGTATTCCTGGTTTAATTTACAAATGTTGAATCATATTAGCTAGAGAATATATGAAACAGCATCATTTTTCAGTATAATTGTGAAAATAGGAGAGTTAGAACCACTTAAGACTTTTCTCAGATTTAAACAGAAGAAAGGGTAGGCATTAAACTTGCAGTTTGGTCCTTCAGTAAGTCCTGGTTCTAACATCACCTTTATCCAATGTAACTGTTAAAACTCAAGGAGACCTGTTTGCAAGGGGCATTAGTTCTGACCATTGGATCTGTCTCCCCAAAAAAGGATATAGGGTAGTGGAATATAAGTAGATCATAGCTGTAGTACCTGGAGCCATGCTTCCTTTTATTTTATTTTTTTTTTTTATTTTTTTTAAAGATGGGGTTTCACCATGATGGCCAGGCTGGTCTTGAACTCCTGACCTCAGGTGATCCACCCACCTCGGCCTCCCAAGGTGCTAGGATTACAGGCATGAGCCACCGCGCCCGGCCCCATGCTTCCTTTTAAAAAAATTCAGGAGTAATGCACCATCACCTATGGTTGTCACCTAGACATGGATATGTGGGGAGCAAATTTAATGCTGCACTGTGAAATCTATTTGTAGGTCAAGTATTGGAAAATCCTGTGAGATTTCTCTGACTGTCACTGAGGACCAGCACGGCTGGACCCTAAAGCCCCTCCCAAACCAAATCTCCCCAAGGTTGGAACTTTTAAAAGTCCAGGCTGCCTATAGCGCTATCTGTGGAGCCAATGACCAGTAGGTCTTGGAAGCATCATTACTGTTCTTCAAGGAAAAAAATAGAAGATATGGAATGGCAGCTTAATGTATCCAGAAAATGTTTTAGGGGAGAGGAAGTTTAGGAGGGAGGGATGTAAACCTCTTATTTGAAAGGGGTAAGTGGGGAAATAGAGCAGACTTCATTCAGGAAAGGAGGAATCAATAAATCATCGAGAAGGAATGGTAACCCTTATTGGCAGAACATGCTTACTGTACCTCTTTGACTGGCTGCTTGCTTCCTGAGACTTTCTTCTGATCAGCTCTAGGTTGGCATGTAGGCAGCAGGCCCTGTTGTAAGTTTTTCTTCTCTGAGGGTGGTTCCCCTCAGAGACCTTATTTTTAAATGCATGAACTTTTGGTATAGTATTATTTATGCTGCTGGCTGTTTTATATACATATGTCTCAAACTCCTGACTTCAATTGATCTACCTACCTTGGCCTCCCAAAGTGCTGGGATTACAGGCATAAGCCACTGCTCCTGGCTAATGTACATATGTCTCTTTTCTCCCTAAATAGATGGTAAGCAGGTATAGTGGTAGCTGTAAAATTAAGACCTTTATATTTATTTTAGGCAAATGAAAACAAGACCTGGAGATTTAGATTCAATTGAAGACACCAAAGGAAATAATGGAGATAGAAGTGAGGGTGGTTCCCCTCAGAGAAGAAATGCTTCCAAGGAGGCCTGCTGCCTACAGGCCACCACCTATAGGCAGATCCTTTTAGTGGCTGGGGCCCATCCTTAAAGTAATGCTTAGATCACACTTCTAAAATGCTTCCTGGTGTCTGTCAGGCTCAGACGAGAGTGGAGTATGAAGATCTAGCAGCAAAAAAAATCTTAGTTTGTGCTTTTGAGAGTAGAAAAATAATCCCAACTGTCAAGATGGCTGTATCTTGATGAACTCTGAATTAACTTGAGAAAGCCAAGAGAAAGTTTCATACAGATTGGCAGGAACTTTTAATAGAACATTTTTCAATCTTCAAATACTCATTGAGTGCAGAATCCTGTACTAATACTCAGAGTAGGAAGGACAGAAAGCCTCCCTGACCAGAAATCTCCAGTGCCTGAAATCCTACTATTAATAAAAATAGCCCAACTACAGTGGCTTATGCCTATAATTCCAGCACTTTGGGAGGCCAAGGTGGGAGAATTGCTTAAGGCCAGGAGTTAAGAGACCAGCCTGGGCAACATAACAAGATCCTGTCTCTACAAAAAATAAAAAGAATTAGCCAGGTGTGGTGATCGCGCCTGTGGCCCCAGCTACTAGGGATGCTGAGGTGGGAGGATCACTTGAGCCCAGGAGGCTGAGGCTGCAGTAAGTCATGTTCGTGTCCCTGCACTTGGCCTGGGTGACAGTGCAAGACCCTGTCTCAAAATAAAAATAGAAATAACTGTGTGTGTGCACAGACCTCAGAAACCTTTTGAAATTTTACAGGAGTATACAGCGCTTCTGATCATTAAGGAGTTAAAAAATGGAAGGGGGATCCTGCTTTCTAGCCCTCCACTTCCCCTCCCTTTCAGCAGTTTGGAAATGATCAAGTTAAGGCATTGCCAAGTTCAAGAGCCCCTATGTTAGAACTATAAATATCCCAGAAGATTAGCACATTTAATCCATTTTCAACTGTTAGTACCCTGACTTGAAATTATCAGATTAGCTTTGCACAGTGCCTATAGCCTAGTTGTAGAGATAAAATGTTGCTTAGGTAAAATGTCATAAAGAAAACATAACCAATGTATCTATAATTAAAAAGAGTCATAGAAATGAGTTTGTAAATGATTAAAATATTTAATAGCTCTATTTCAGTGTTTGGGAGATTAGTAGAAACAGGACAACCACATTTTGGTATTAGGCAGGATGAAGAGGAAAGTCCACGTGTGGAACACTGGGTCCAAGGAGCTGTACGCTGGGGTCCTCAACAGAAAAGAGGTAGGGTTAAAAATCGTAGAGATTGTAGGAGATATTCCAGGAGCAGAGAAAAAGGCAAACAGGTGGTTGGGGTTTTATGTGGCAAACTCTTCCCACTCCATAATTTCTCTTGGGACTGACAGAAAAATATAAAAGAATCAATAGATGTCCTGAGCCCATAGATTTGTAGAAATAAAATATTGCCTAGGTAAAATGGCATAAGGAAAACCAGTGTATCTATAACAAAAAAGTCAAAAACTAGTTTGCAAAAGATTATTTTTTAAATAACTGTTATTTTGGGAATGTTTATTGTTTACCAGTCACTGTTCTGAATCTTTTATATAGATATAATCTCATTTAACAATAATAAAAATAGTAAAACAATTTATAGTAGAGGCAGTCATATTTATTTTCAAATGAGGAAACTGAGGAACAGAGAGGTTAGTTCACTTTTCCAGGGTCATGTAGCTAAGTGATGAACCTAACTGCCTACATTGATTTCTAAAATGGTAGGGTCACATTATTCTCTTCTCAAAAATTTTTAGTCCTTCCCAATTCCAATCCTAAACCCCACCCCCAACTCTACTGCCTCTATTGCTAATAGGTCTAAGTCTGAATTTTTTTGTCTAGCATTAAAGGACTTCTAGTATGTCCAAAAACAATGTTTATCGCCTGTGCTGCTGTATTCCGTTTGTCCCTCCAGGTCTGGCATTCTTCTCCACCCTTTTCCCCTTGCCCTGGAAACATGACTTGTATAGCATACATCTAAGGGTTCCTCGTGTACTCTGGCTTCCAGTTGGAAGAGCCATGGCAGAAGATCAAAAAGAGGCAGGAGCATGAGGTCTGGGTATTTATTCCCCTGGTTCCTTCACAATGAGAGGTTGGCTGTCTCTCCTCTCAAAGCAGTCAGCTCCATAGGACCCTTGTTTTTTCCAGATTTCATTAACTGCTGCTCCCTCTTTTGTAAATAAACCTCAGTTATCCTAACTTGAGTATACCATCTATTTTCCATTGGACCAATGACTGAAATATGCAACACCTAGTCTTCTATGATCTTGTATGAACCTTACACTCCAGCCATGCTGGATTACTTATTATTTGTCAAACATAATCTGTAATTTTCCACAATCTCCCTTGAGAATGCCTTTACCTTTTTTAAAGCCACCTTTGTTATCCAGTTTCACTCCAGTGTTCAAACAGACCTAGTTTCTCTGATTTTAGACATTCTGGAGTTTTTCAGAAAGAGTATGACCTGGCTGGCTATAGATTACTCATCAAAAGAATTTTATGGTTGTAATTTGTTGGTGAAATAATGTGTTTAAACCAAGTGAGTCTTACTATTTCAGAATATCTCAAAGCTATCATAAAATGCTAATTTGTATTATACATCTCTAATACACATAGTATGCCATTCTCAACTTTATTTTTTTTCTTGGAGCATCTATAAGGGATCACTGTTGTACAGGACACATTTTGAGAAATGAAGTATCTAACTTTGTATTTCGGTGTATGAGCATCAGTCTGATGCTAAGATTAAAAAGTATAAAGGCTTAAGTAGACTTCAGCCTGACCATAACTTTTTAGGAACAAAGAAGTTTGCTCACAGCAAAATTGTGTGTATAAATATATGGTTCATTTAAATGAGAACTGCTAAGAAAGTACTCATATAGCAAGGATTAGCGTGTATGTGAGAGTTCTTTGAAAAGCGCAATTTCAATGAATGACTGTGTAATTATCCTGTATTCATTCTCAGTTGACTTGCTAAGACCCCAGAACAGCTTATACTAAGACAAAAAAACTAGTACACAATTCTTTTCTCAGCCATTTTGAGTTAGAGCAAAGCTATTGGCAGAGAACATCTGTATCCCTTATATAACTGTCAAATTTTGTTTCTCTGGGATTCTGAATCATACATTGTATACCTTATGTAGATCGGATATTCATAATATTTTCAGTTAATAAACATATGAAAAATATCTGTAAGTGTTGCTTCTGATACTAAGGCAGAAGTTCCATATCCACCTCATTCAGTGCTGCAAAAATGGGTCCTTATTTAAATTAACCTATTTTTGTCTGTCTGCTTTTAGGTAGACTCTTGGTAACGAATTTACGAATTCTCTGGCACTCTTTGGCATTACCAAGAGTCAATGTTTGTAAGTATCTTTCTTAGATAAGTCTGAAGAAAAAAAAACCTTTTGTCAGGTGAACTTGCATGGTGCCTTTGATACCAAAGAAGTATGCAGAAATATGTGGAAATCTTTTTTTTCTCTTCTTTTTGAGACAGAGTTTCACTCTTGTTGCCCAGTCTGGAGTGCAATGGTGCAATCTCGGCTCACCACAACCTCCACCTCCCGGGTTCAAGTGATTCTTCTTCCTTAGCCTCCTGAATAGCTGGGATTACAGGCATGCACCACCATGCCTGGCTAAGTTTGCATTTTTAGTAGAGACAGGGTTTCTCCATGTTGGTCAGGCTGGTCTCAAAATCCTGACCTCAGGTGACCTACCCTCCTTGGCCTCCCAAACTGCTGGGATTACAGGTGTGAGCTACAGCACCGGACTAGAAATGTTAATAAAAATCAAAAACCTTCAGAAATTCTAGACATCATAATGCAAACAGAATTATCCATTATTATTTTGGTATGTCCATTTTGTGTCTTGGACATATGTGAAATTAGGGCTTTAACCTTGGTTATTTTTTGATTTTTTTGAGAACATGCTATCACCTGTTTAATCCCAAAGAAGTAAGATATAAGCTGTAATAAAAGTATAATATTTTCATTATGTTAAGTTTTGTTTCACTTATTTTTTTAAAGTATTTTAGATTACCCAGCTAGACTTGTTCTTTTGATGTACTAGTACTAAAACTTTCAGTAAATAATGTTGCAGAGGCTTTAGGGATGAAGACTTCCTTTTTCCTGTGTTATATTTTTGTTTGTTCAAAGAGACAGAATTAACCCTCTAGTTTTTTTTTAATTATTTAAATTTATAGTTATTTCTTTTAAACTTTTTTTTTTTTTTTTAATAAAGATGGGGTTTCACCATGATGGCCAGGCTGGTCTTGAACCTCAGATGATTCACCCACCTTGGCCTCCCAAAGTGCTAGGATTACAGGCATGAGCCACCACACCCAGCCTCTTTTAAACTTTTAAAAGTGCATTTCTATATATGTTTAATTTCTAAACTGTTAAAAGTTCTGTATATATATATATATTTTTAAGAAAAGTATTTTTCTCAGTGTACCATATCATGTTCTTTACATTCTTTGCTTTTGGATTTTAGCTGTCGGTTACAATTGCATACTGAATATTACAACAAGGACTGCTAACTCTGTAAGTCTAAAAATTCTTATTGAAATATATATATATAGTAAAGAAACTAGATATTTGAGGTTGATGTTTGTTTTCAGTATAAAGGAGAAATTGCTCCTAAAATCTGAACTTTTTAATAAATTTGTCCTTACAGAAATTACGAGGCCAAACTGAAGCTCTTTATATACTAACAAAATGTAACAGTACTCGTTTTGAATTTATATTTACAAATTTGGTTCCTGGAAGCCCTAGACTTTTTACTTCTGTGATGGCAGTACACAGGTATAGTAATACTTTATGGATTATTGAATATTTTTAGCTTATTCTATGGTTTTAGACTGCAGCAGTCCCCAACCTTTTTAGCACCAAGGACCAGTTTTATGGAAGACAGTTTTTCCATGGATTGGGTGAGGGTATGGTTTTGGGACGATTCAAGTACATTTATTGTGTACTTTATTTCTATTATTATTATTTCTATTATTATTATTATTATTATTACTATATACTCACCATAAGGTAGAATCAGTGGGAGCCCTGAGCTTGTTTTCCTGCAACTAGGTAGTCCCATCTGGGGATGATGATGGGAAACAATGACAGATCATCAGGCATTAGATTCTCATAAGGAGCACACAGCCTAGATCCCTTGCATTTGCCGTTCACAATAGGGTTCACATTCCTATGAGAATCTAATGCCGCCTCTGATCTGACAGGAGGCATAGCCCAGCTTTGCTTGCTCACTCACCTGCCCACTGTTCACCTCCTGCTTGGCAGCCTGGTTCCTAACCGGCCACTGACCAGTACCTATCTGTCTGTGTCCCAGGGACTGGGGACCCCTGTTTTAGAGAATAAAGCTTGGAAGTGTGGTACTGTTTTCTTCCAAGCTCTGTTGTAAATATCAGGAAGATATTGAGAAGAACATGTTTCATTATCATTTAATAAACACTTTGAAGGTATTTATAAAATACATAAAACTACTGAAGATTCATTAAAAATTTATACTGATGACCAGATTAAATTAGCTACCAAGGTAGGTAAAGTGAAATAAAGAATTAATTCAATATACCTAAACAAGTTGCATAATTAATTTAAAAGATTATTTTTCTGGCAGGTAGAAGGCATGTTTGAGTGTCTTCCCTGAAGAGTTTTGTTGGTGTTTTGTTTTGTTTTTTTTTTAGATTTTTGGCTTTTTTTTAAAAAAAAAAAATAGAGATAGGGTCCTGCTTTGTCACCCAGGCTGGAGTATAGTGGTGCAGTCATAACTCACTGAAGCCTCAAACTCCTGAGCTCATGCGATCTTCCTGCCTTAGCCTCCTGAGTAGCTAGAACTACAGGCATGTGATGCCATGTCCTGCTAATTTTTTAGAAGTGTTTTTGTAGAGCTGGACGTGGTGGCTCACGCTTGTAATCCCAACACTTTGGGAAGCTGATGTGGGTGGATCATTTGAGTCAGGAGTTCAAGATCAGCCTTGGCAATGTGGTGAAACCCGGCCTCTACTAAAAATACAAAAAAATTAGCTGGGCATGGTGGCACATGCTTGTAATCCCAGCTACTCAGGAGGCTGAGGCAGGACAATGCTTGAATCAGGGAGACAGAGGTTGCAGTGAGTTGAGATTGCTCCACTACGCTCCTGCCTGGGTGACAGAGCAAGACTCCATCTCAAAAAAAAAAAAAAAAAATTGTAGAGACAGGGTTCTCACTTTGTTTTATAGGCTGGTTTCCAACCCGGCTCAAGTGAGTCTCCTGCCTCAGCCTCCCAGAGTACTGGAATTACAGATGTCAGCCACTTCACCCAGACTGTTTTTTTTAATTATTATTTATTTTTTCTTCTTGTTGTTTACTAAATTCTTCTCTTTTTACTACCTCAGCTTTTTTTTTCTTTTTTAAACCAGCCCTAAGTACTATGATTTATTTTTAATGTGTGTATATAATTGTTTAATTTGTATTTGCTAGTGAAGTTGACATTTTTCATCTATTTTATGTATTTTTTGGCTTCTTATAAGTTTCTTAATTTTACCCTTAGCTGTCATATATATTGCAAATATTATTTTTAGTTTCCTAGTTTATTTGATTTTTAATTTTATTGACATTTTGATCTATATAATGGTTTAATTTTTTGAGATATAATTTACATAAAATTTTACATGATGTAAAATTTACAATTTTAAAGTATACAGTTTAATAGTTTTAGTATATTCACAATATTGTTCAACTGTTGCCAAGATCCAATTCCAGAATATTTTCATCATTCCCAAAATAAACCCCTTACCCATAGCAGTCATTCTCCATTCCCTCACCCCAGCAGTCCCTGATAACCTCTAATTTGTGTCTCTATGGATTAGCCTATTCTGGAAATTTCATTTACATAGAATCATATAACATGTGGCCTTTTATGCCTGACCTCTTTCACTTACACAGTGTTTTCAAGGTCCATCCATGTTGTAGCCTGTATAAGTAGTAGTTCATTCCTTTTTGTAGCTAAAGAATATTCCATTGTATGGACGTACCACATTTTGTTTATCCGTTCATGAGTTGATGGACTCTTGAGTATTTTATTTTTTAGTGATTATGAATAATGTTACTATGAACATTTGTGTATAAGTGTTGTGTGAACATATGTTTTCAATTCTCTTGGGCATATACCTAAACCTTAGCTCTTTATTTCATTTAGAGAAGGACTGTGAAAAGTTCTAAATGGAATATGAAAGGAACAGAAGCTGCTTTTCTTAAATAATATTAAAAATATTAGGCCAGGCGTGGTGGCTCACGCCTATAATCCCAGCACTTTGGGAGGCCAAGGTGGGTGGATCACCTGAGGTCAGGAGTTTGAGACCAACCTGGTGAAACCCTGCCCCTTAAAACAAAACAAAACGAAACAAAACAAAAAAGTTATTTTAAAAAAGAAAAAATATATATTATGTACTTCTCCCCAAAAAAATAATTTATAGAATAAATAGTTTCCATTTCTTCCACTGGTTAAGTATTGATGATAACAGCACTAAAGAAAATTAAGACTCACAAGCAGAATGCTCAAATTCTGCTGTTTCACAACTTATATATTAGAAGATTAAAGTAAAAATTAGAAGTTCAACAATGAATATAATTTATATAAGTGACTTCAGATGTTATTAAGAAAACTTTACTTTTGTTAAATAGGTAACTTAGCCTGTTTTATGTGTAAGATTAAAATTAACTAATCAAAAGTTAATCGGGGTTTCTTTCTGCGTTTATTATCAATAGACATTGAAAAAAATTACAGGGATTTAGGCCAGGTGTGGTGGCTCACGCCTGTAATCCCAGCACTTTGGGAGGCAGAGGCTGGCAGATCACGAGGTTAGGAGTTCAAGACCAGCCTGGCCAACATGGCAAAACCCCCTCTCTACTAAAAATACAAAAATTAGCTGGGCATGGTGGCATGAACCTATAATCCCAGCTACTCGGGAGGCTGAGGCAGGAGAATTGCTTGAACCGCAACCTGGGAGGCGGAGGTTGCACTGAGCCCAGATTGTGCCGCTGCACTCCAGCCTGGGCTACAGAGTGAGACTCCATCTCAGAAAAATAAAAATTATAATTCTGTTTGTCTCCCTTCCCCTCTCCTTTTTCCTTCCTCTCTCTCCCCTTCTCCCTCCCTCCCAGTTCTTCTCTTCCTCCTTCCTCCTTCTCCTCTTGGGGTTCCTTTTGGATTCAGTACAGATTCATTCTAGTTTTCTGTGTAGAGGTAGATGTGAGCATGTTTTCAGGTTGCAGTAAGAAAAAGTAATCGTTTTGTTCTTGTTTTTTTTTCTTTGAGACAGAGTCTCGCTCTGTGGCCCAGGCTGGAGTATGGTGGCACAGTCTCAGCTCACTGCAACATCCGCAGTGGTTTCAAGCAGTTCTTCTGCCTCAGCCTCCCAAGTAGATGGGACTACAAATGTGCACCACCATGCCAGGCTAATTTTTGTATTTTTAGTAGAAACAGGGTTTCACCATGTTGGCCAGACTCCTGCTTCAAATGATCTGCCCACCTCGGCTTCCCAAAGTGCTGGGATTACAGGTGTGAACCACTGTGCCCAGGCAAGAAAAAGTATTAATAATTGGATGCCTGTTTATGTCCTTTGAAAAACAAGGAAATGAAGAAAAGGTAGCATTTTGATAGAAAAAACAATTTCCATATGTATTTAAAAATAGGTTATTGTGATAAAATATGGAAATACTATACTGACAAATTCTACAAAAAACTGATTGCCAAATCTTTTTAAAAAGAAAAATATAGCTGGGTGCAGTGGCACATGCCTATAGTCCCAGCTACTCTGGAAGCTGAGCCAGGAGGATCACTTGAGCCCGGGAGTTTGTGTCCAGCTTGGGCAAGGTATTGAGACTTTGTCCCTATAAAAACAATTTTTATTTATTTTTTTTTAAAGAAAAAAATATTAAAATTTACCATAATTGAGTGATGTACATAAATACCAATAACTATATATTTTAGTAAATAAGTAAACATAACCCAAGAAACCACATCTTCAGTTTGGGTTGTCTTTTGTTTGTTCTTTTTCACAGAGCATATGAAACTTCTAAAATGTATCGTGATTTTAAATTAAGAAGTGCACTAATTCAGAACAAGCAACTAAGACTGTTACCACAAGAACATGTATATGATAAAATCAATGGAGTATGGAATTTATCCACTGATCAGGTATCGTGCAAAGAACTAGTGAACCTTTTGGGACAGTGTTTTGGTAATCCTTTTTGCATTCGTCATTGGATTTATATAGTCAATTCTAATTGTTAAAATTAGCATTATAGAAAAGCATATTATTTTTCAATAAGCACAAGTTGACAGTAACATTCCTATTTTCAATTCAATAAAATGATATTCCAGTCCTGGACTGTCTCTTTAATTAATGAATCAGAAATTCCTGGTGTTCAAAACTCCCGTGCTGATCAGTAGTGGGATCGCGCCTGTGAATAGCCACTGCACTCCAGCCTGGGCAACATAGCGAGACCCCGTCTCTAAATAAAAAAAAAAAAAAGAAAAGAAATTCCTGGTGCTATACTAGGTGGTAAAGATCTAACTATGGAACTCCTACCCTTATAAACAATGCAATCTAATGTGGATTGATAGGGATTATTACATATGTTTTGTTTCTCTTTCTTGCCACAACTTCTTTGCTTTGACTTATTCAAGGTTTTGAATACTAATTTTAGTAAGATCTAACATTTGTAGATTGCTTACTATGTGCCAGGCACTGTGCTAAGGGATTTATTTACACGGGATGTTTAATCAGATCTCCATTTTTACATTTGACAAAATACATGAAGAAGAAATTTCCCCATGGTCAGACAGTTGGTAGGTACTAATGGTTTAATGATTAGGCACCCTGACTCCAGAGTCTAGGCTGTTAGTCATCTAATTATACTGCCATCAATGAATGATGAAGTCATTGATACTCAATTTTGGTATTATTTGCTGCTGTAATAAGAATTATTCTGGTGATTAAAAAGTATCCAAAAATGATCATTTCTGTATCTCTCATTACTGTCTTTTACAGGGCAATTTAGGAACATTTTTTATTACCAATGTGAGAATTGTGTGGCATGCAAATATGAATGATAGTTTTAATGCCAGTATACCATATCTGCAAATTGTAAGTACATACATTTTGATGACCTTATTTTAATGTAGAATAAATATTTTTTGTTTAATATTTAGTTAACGGGACTTAGATGATTAGATGAGTTCTTGCCCCCTTTTTTAAGTGGTAGCAGTTATTAGCTGAGAGCATATTATAAAGATGTTGATAATTTACTATGAAATATTTCAACATAGAAAAGATCTAATTGTACTTACTTTCCAGAGAAGCAGCACTATTACCAGCTTGCTATTAGAAGAGAAATTGGATTCTAAAAATTTAAATAGTTATACAGAGTAAGGTGTCTCTCAGATTCCATCCAGAGGGCTTTACTATTAAAGTTTTCTGTAACCTTTTTGTGAGGCAAGTATATAGTGGTTTTTTGGCATAGCTTTAGCACACTGATCCAGTTTTTCTTGACGCTCTTGTCACTTTCTGCTCCAAAGCTTTTAAAAGCCAGAAGGAATTTATTCTTAATTCTGTGAAAGAACTGCTTTCATTGTATTTAGATACAGAATGTAATACAAGCTGGCACAAGTTTCATTGAAGGAATCAAGATGATTTTTAGTGATAACACTTTCAGCTTAAGTTCAATTAAAACTGTTAAAGTCAGGCTGGGCATGGTGGCTCATTCCTGTAATCTCAGTACTTTGAGAGGCTGAGGTGGGAGGATTGCTTGAGGTCTGGAGTTCAAGACCAGCATGGGCAACATAGCTAGACCCTTTCTCTATTTTTTTATAAAAAAACCAAAACAATTAAAATTCAAAATAAGAACTGACTGTATCTGAGACCAATTTGTTTGGGGAGTAGGTAAAGATAGTTCTTTTTACTCTGCTGCTGTTGTGATAAATAAGTGATTCAGTGAAACAAAACTGTAAATTCCAACACACTAATTTTGTTTTATATATTAAAAAAACTACTTTCAGATTCTAGTACAAATTAGACGAAACATAAAAATAGTTAATGAAAATCACATGAGGTTATCCTGTGATAATAACCATTATTGTAGGATGTATAGTCTTAAGACTAGGGAGTTTTATTAATATTTATTGAGTAGACAGAATGTATGTGATACCTAGAAAATACCATTTTTAAGAAAAGAATTCCTGGCCCATTAGATGAATAATTCTTTGCAAAATATTCCCAACCCTATCTTTGGCTAAATTATTTGATTTCTGAGTTTTAAATTTCTGATAATTCATGCATTTATATGCTAAATTTTGAGCACCTACTCTGTGCCAGGTGCTAGAGATACAATCATGAAAATCATGAAGCAGTATACAGTTCCTGCCATCAAGGGGCTTTCAGTCTGGTGGAGAAAAACAACATATTAAACAGAAAGTCATAGAATCACATAGGAAGAAAATTATTTCTGGCCATCAAAAGAAATATAAAAATTTATAATCAAGGCTGGGATGATGTGACAAAATCTACATAGGTATTTGACAAATTGGTGTTTATATTACTATTGCTTTTTTATATTGCATTAACATGTTACAGCTTGCCTAACCTAACTTCTATTCCGCTGAATAACTACTGAGTAGTAAACAACCTTGTGCTTTCTGTTCTTTTTGTTATTTAAGAATAGAGTTGCCAAATATGGCCTCTGGAATGAATTCAAGCTGGCCCAAACAACTTGCAATCTGATATCATCACAGTCTGTCACGGCAGTCATTTTCTAACTTCAGCTCTACACCTCAGCCATTACCCTGACCCCACTCCTATGGATACATATATAATCAGCTTCTTGCCAGTTTCTGTCTTACCAGCCTGTGTCACCCACAGACACCTGGTTAGATTACCTGTTGAAAGCCAGAGTGCCAGTGTTCTATAATTCTTTTTCTTTCTTTTCTTTTTCTTTTTTTTTTTTTTGAGACAGGGGTCTCACACTGTCAGACAGGCTAGAGTGCAGTGGCACAGTCTTGGCTCACTGCAACTGCCACCTCCCAGGCTCAGGTAATCCTCCCCCTCAGCCTCCTGAACAGCTAGAACCACAAGTATGCGTGCCTGGCTAATTTTTTTGTAATTTTGGTAGCAACGGGGTTTCACCATGTTTCCCAGGCTGGTCTCAAACTCCTGGACTTAAGCGATCTGCCCACTTCAGCCTCCCAAAGTACTGGGATTATAGGCGTGGGCCACTGCCCCTGGCCAGTGTTCTATGATTCTTAACTGGAATTGTATATATTCTTGTGGGGTATAAAGTAGTCCAGATGAAGGGCCATGTTTTCATAATAATTATCATCAAAGCCTTTCTTCTTTTTCTCAATCTCTTTCTCAAAGTTGCCCATCTGTCTAGAAGCATGATATTCCAACATCACCTGCCAGATTACCCTTCTCTGGGTTGGGTTTTTGGTCTGCTGCTCGTAGTTTTAGGTCCTCCATGGTTCTCCCCTACCCTGCCAGCAGGTACATTTTATGTCACTTCTACAGGCCCTACCTGCCATGCTACTTATACTCTCCCCTTCTCCCAGGCCTCTGGTGTCAATGCCCATCTTCCGCTGACCAAGCTTAGTCCTCACATCACATTTACCAGTTGATGTTAATTACATTTGATCTATCCCAACCTCCCTTGATGCCTAGTGATAAATATTCAAATTTTTTTTTTTGAGACAGAGTCATGCTGTGTTGCCCAGCTCACTGCAGCCTCCGCCTCCCAAGTTCAAGCAATTCTCCTGCCTCAGCTTCCCGAGTAGCTGGGACTACAGGCGCGTGCCACCATACCCAGCTAATTTTTTATATTTTTAGTAGAGACAGGGTTTCACTGTGTTAGCCAGGATGGTCTCCATCTCCTGACCTCAGGTGATCTACCCGCCTCAGCCTCCCAAAGTGCTGGGATTACAGGCATGAGCCACCACGCCCGGCCCAAACTTATTTTGAAAACATAAATAGAATAGAGGTTCTTTTAAGAATTTAGCCAGTTATGATGTAAGAAACAGAAGGCACATGTGACTTTAAAAACTAATCTAGCCTTAGGAGCTACAAAAGACACTGGCTTACCAAAACTAAAAGATTGCTAGCCTTTTGTTTAAAAGTTGAGGGTGGACACTATGGCTTATGCCTGTAACCCCAGCACTTTGGGAGGCCAAGGCAGAAGGATTGCTTGAAGCCAGGAGTTCAAGACCAGCCTGGGCAGTGTAGTGTGACCCCATTTCTCCAAAAAGAAAAAATTAGCTGGGCATGGTGGCATATGCCTGTAGTTCAAGCTAATCAGGAGGCTGAGGCAGGAGGAGGATCTATTAGCCCAGGAGTTTGAGGCTGTGGTAAGCTGTGATCACACCATTGTACTCTGGCCTGGGTGGCTGAGAGTACAAAGTAATTAGGCTGAGATCTAATTAATTTAATTGTCTCTAATTTTTAAAAAAGTTCACTCCCTGGAAGTGAGAAATATTTGAGTCTGATAATTTTGTACATATTTCAGAGCTGTCTTTCTTGTATTGCCTCTTAAAAGTTTGCCACCTATTTTCATTATGAGTCTTGTTTCTTTTACTTGATCTCTGTGGAAGTTTAATGAAAGAAGGAGGGAGAATTCTGTTCTTTAGACTATGAAAAGTAAATACTGTATAAAGTTTAAAAACTGTGTTAAAGAGTCACTATTCAGTTAATAAAAACATGCATGTTTTTCATTTTACATCTAGCGTTCAATAAAGATTAGAGATTCAAAATTTGGTTTAGCTCTTGTCATAGAAACCTCTCAGCAGGTAAGATCTTGTATATTTTTATTAATCTTTGATTTTTCAAACTATGTGACAGTCTAGATTTTTAGTTTTATTTATAATCAGTTTACAGCTGAGAATATTAGCTTTAATATGAAGTTTATATGAAGTATTTGAAGTCTTATAGAAACTGTCCCCAGAGGAAGAATCATGCTTATATTTTTTTGTTGGACAGACATAATCACTTGTGATCATCACTTTTATTATTAATGACAGAATCGAGTCACTGTGCTGAGAGCTTTTCAAGCATTATCTCAGTCTTTACACAATCCTACAGTACAGCTACTACTTTTCCCCCATTCTACAGTCAAGAAAACTGAGGCTTAGAGAAGTCAGGACTTTGCCCATGATCTCACAACTAGTAAGTGGTAGACCTAAGTTTTGATCTCAAGTCTGACTGATTCACCAAGACTGTCTCTGAAAAACACAACCATATATTTGTGTACACACAAACAGTTTGAGATCTTACATTCTCACACATACATATGCTAATTATAACCTGTGCTCCGTTATGCCAGGTTTTTGCAGAAATGCATTTGAATAAAACATGCTGGTCTGATGGTAGTAGGTTTGACTGGCTAAGAAAAATTTTAAATACATTTTTAAAAAGTGATTTATAAAATTACTTATCATCTAAATTTTAAATTTAAACATGAATGTCTGCTCATTCCTTTCCCCCACCTACAGCTGCCATTTATTGAGTGTTTACTCTGTTCCAAGAACTATATCAAATGTCATATATATGTTTATCTTATTTAATATGACAACTTGATAACCATTTTATGGTTAGAAAATTGAGGCTTAAAAAGGTTAAGAAAAGTTTCTGAGTGTCCTACAGCTAGTGAATTAGTGGTAGAACCAGAATTTGAACATAAAAGCAGTGCTTTCAACCCAGAGCATATACTGTTACCTATTACAGTATGCTTCTTAGTTTTTTAACACTCCTCAAAACACTCTATCATGGCCCAGTTTCTTTCCTAATTCTTCAAGGAGATAGCCACAGATGGCCCATTTCCTTTCTTCAAGGCCTAGCTCAAGAAAAACTTAGTTCTCTTGGCCTTCACAGTCTACAGTATAATTTTTAAATCTTGAAAGGTTACCTTTGATATTTCAGATGAAATTATATTTGGATATACTTCAAAATAAGCCTGTGTTGGGGGTGGGGGGGTTCAGGTGAGGGCGAGGTTACAGATGAAACAGAGTTGGCCACATGTTGCTGCTTCTTGAAGCTGTATGATGGCTCCATGGAGGCTCCCTTGTTTGTACTCTTCTGTTTTTGTGTATGCTTGAAATTTTTCATAATAAAAAGTTTAATTGAAAAAATGAACTTACACATTGTGCTCTAAAATAAGGACAATTTGAGCTATAATTTATCATATAAATGCAATTCTTGAGACTTGTTGGTTTTTTTTTTTTTTTAATAATCATTTTCTCTTGTAGAGTGGTGGATATGTTCTTGGCTTTAAAATCGATCCTGTGGAAAAACTACAAGAATCAGTTAAGGAAATCAATTCACTTCACAAAATCTATTCTGCCAGTCCTATATTTGGAGTTGATTATAAGATGGAAGAAAAGGTAATTTGTTGAGTATGTGAAATAAAGTTTGCTGAATTGCTTTTATGCAATCTGTAAAAGTCAGATATAAATATCAGCGTGTACCATTTAATTTTGAACTTGTATTTAAAATACAGATTCTGCTCAAGTGGGCACAGCTCCTGGATTAATACTAATTCATACCTACCACCTGTCTTCTAACTGGCTGCTTCATCATTCATTCATTCCTGCTCTCCACACTTACCCTTGTAGGTGGGCAGCCACCTGGGTAAATTTCCATGTGCAATGTTCCTCTGATACAGACAGACTTGAATGTCTCACTCTGTCAGCTTTATTTTTATTTTCAGCCCCTTATTACCATAGACAAGCCTTATAGGCCTCATGAATACCATCTTCTTCTTTAGTGCTCCACAGTATAGCCACTCCAAGAGTTGGCTACATCAACAGGGCCTGCATCCATTCCTGTTGATGGGTACCTCTGCCATATCAGTCATGAAATATTTTGCATATCCTGCCCACTTGTCTGCTCTTTGTCTTCCTCTGATTTCTTTCCTGGTTGCTGCTAGTATTCCCTGCTCTCCAGGTACACCAGCTTTCCTTTGGCTTCACTTGTCTCTCATCATCCAGTCTATCAGTGGTGTCCTCACTACCCACTCCATTAGAGGTGTCCTTACTGTCCACTTTATCACCAGTACCCTTGCTAGGGTCACTAGCTCTGATGTACTTGCTGTCCCCTCTATTGTTGGTGCCCCCACTGTCTGCTCTATCACTGGGACAGTCACCGTCCATTCTGTCAGAGGTGCCCTTGCCATGTGTTCCACTGCCCTTGTTGTCCTCTCTGTCCTGATCCCATCACTGATCACTCAGTTGTGGACTCCCTTGCTATCTGTTCTTTTACTGGGACCCTCATTATGCGCTCTATTGCTGGTGCTCTTGCCATTTCCTTTATGATCAGTGTCCCTGTTGGGGCTCAGCATGCTGAGCCATGTTACAGCCGTTACTTATATCTCTCCTTCTGCTCTTAGACTATAGCATGTGACTTTAGTAAGGCCCTTATTGCCTGGTAGTGCTCCTTGTACTTAATTTTTTCTCTTCCTATCAAATTCCATGTCTTTCTCCTTCTAGCTAAAACTTCCATCTGAGTTGCTGACATTGTATTACATACATTGCATGTATTTCATCATCTGAACCATCCTTTCTTTTTCTTCCCAACATGCTCTTCTTTCAGCATTCTTCCTTTCACTCTGCCTTCTCTGTATATTCCTTGGTAATATCAACTGCTCAGCTTCTTCAACTTGTACTTCTGTGGATGACTCTAGAACTTTCCTTCTGACCTTGACATATTCTATCAGCTTATGGTTCCAAATACCCTTGAATATTTTCATATAGATGAGCATGACAAATGATATGAGTGGAATTTCTCATTTCAGATTTATCTTAGCAATTTAAATAATATGCAAGTCAATAAGATATACTAGGACTTAGATGAGCATCTCAAACTTGGCATACCTAAAACTGGCCTCCTCATCTTTTTCTCAAAAGCAGCAACCTACTGATTTATTGATTTGTTTACTTAGAAATTTTTGGCACTGTCAAAGTCAGCTGTACTCAAAACTTTGAAGTATTCCTTCATTTTTCCCATTATCTTAATTTAAACGTTCAGTTATACCCGTCTCTTCCCTGTTTCTAGTTATTACTCTTCCTTGTAGAATAATGTTGTAAAACAAGCATGGTCCTTGGAACCTGACTTTCAATCCCAGTTTCACCATTTATTTGTGATCCTAGGGAAATCTGAGCTTCGGTTTCTCATAAAATTGAGATAAGGTGGGCCACAGTGGCTTATGCTTGTAATTCCAGCACTTCGGAGTGGCTGAAGTAGGAGAATTACTTGAGGCCAGGAGTTTGAGACCTACCTCAGCATAGTAAGACAATATAGTGACACCCTGTCTCTACTAAATTTTTTTAAATTTTAAAAAATTACCTAGGTGTGGTGGTGCCCACCTGTAGTTTTAACTACTCAGGAGGCTGAGATTGAGGTCAGGAGTTTGAGGCTGCAGTGAGTTATGATCGTGCCATTGCACTGCATCTTGGGCAACAGAGCAAGACCTGGCTCTTAAAAAAAAAAATAAAAAACAGACATAATCTTTCTTAGTTAATTGATCATGTCCATAAAATGCCTGGCACATGGGAGACACTTGATATGTTAGTGCCCCTACCCATTTGCTCTCTTCTCCTTTTCTTTGACCCCAGTACATAATAGCAGCTAGCCATAATAACTCACTGTTTCACTTCATGTAAGTCCCTACTCAAATGCCATCTCTTCAGGCTCTTTCCTGACTATTCTTCTAAAACAGCAACTCCCATCACCTTATTCTGCTTGCTTGCTTTCTCTCTGTCTCCTTCCTCCCTTCCTTTCAGAATTAATCAGTCTCTTCCGTTATAACTTATCTTCATGAAGTCAGGGGTTTTTGTCTGTTTAATGACTATATGTGCAGCTGTTGAAACTAGCACATAATAGGCTCTTAGTGAGTATTCATAGTTGTTGGATGACTGTGTTAAACATCTGCTGTTTGTCATTCACTGCTCTAGGAACTTTATATGCACCATCACATTTAATGTTTCCAATAATACAGTGAGAAGTATTATCATTATCCTTATCCCACAGTTAAGGAGACTGAGGCCTAGTTAATTTACTTGCACATAGTCATGCAACTCTGAACGTGGTTGAAACACTGAGGCTATCCTCAGCTTTGTTATAGCTGCTTTTTGTAGGTTGAAGAATATATTGTTGATATTTTATCATTTTTGACTTATAAAAAATGGCAGTTTCATATGGTTCAATATAATATTTAGTTATTTGTCATTGAGTTTTATCTTCATCTCTAGTCAGTAAATTATAAACCCTTTGTGGGTAAGGGTAGGATTTTATACCATTGGTAGTACTGGCATAGTATCTAATATAACAAAGGGGATATTCAAATATTTGAAAAATGAACAAATTAATAAATATTAGCTCTATATTTTATTCTTTACCTTTAGAACATTCCATAAAAATATTCTTTTACTTTTCACAAATTATATATAATGATTATTTTGAGGAAAATTGAACATTTGCTATTATACAAAACTTAATCTTTCTAAACAATGTGAAAGAAACTCAAAGTCAAGTCAGAGTTTTTTCTTTAAAGATATCTGAGTATTAAGTATGTATAAATTTCCCTCTTTAGTTCTTTTCATTATATTGACTTCAGATATGAAAGCTTAGGTTTAATTGACTAGTTTTATTACTCGTTAGTTTTTTAATAAATTATACCATGATTTTTATAAGACTTTAGTAGCTTGTACTTGTTATTTTTAAAGTATTTGCAGTTCTCATGGTACATTTAATATTGTCTCTGATGCATTTTAACATCTGCTGATTTTCAGCCACAGCCGCTTGAAGCTCTGACAGTCGAACAGATTCAAGATGATGTAGAAATAGACTCTGATGACCACACAGATGCTTTTGTGGTGAGCATCATAAAGGAGAGCATTAAATTTCTTAAGGTTTTTATCTCAGTCTTGTTTAATAAAATAATGGTGTAAATGTGTGAAACACCATATAACTTGAGGCTTTTGATGGTATCTTAAACATGAGTTTGAAGATAATATTTTTTGTGAGGGATTTCTTTTGTGACAATAACTTTTAAATTATCAAAATCAGAAATACTTTGAGGCCAGGCACGGTGGCTCACGCCTGTAAGCCCAGCACTTTGGGAGGCCAAGGCAGGTGGATCGCTTGAAGGCAGGAGTTCAAGACCAGCCTGGCCAACATAGCAAAAATCCATCTCTATAAAAAAAGAAAAAAAATCAAAAGAAATATTTTGAAAACACAGTTATTCAGAGAGTTTTAGGATTTTAGATATCTAAAGTTTTTTCATACCATGAATAGAACATGGTAAATATTATAGTTAATTAAATTTAAAATCTATACTTTCCATAATTAATTTTTATGAAATGTCTTAACTTATAGGGATCTTGTTTTTAAAAAGACATGTATTTGAACAATAGCTTTCCTATTTCCAAATTGGTATCATTTAACTTATAACCAAATTATAGTGCTTTCTCCATTCTGTGGCTATGAATCTGACTAGAATACCTGTCTGGTAACAAATACTTTGAAACAAAGATGTGAAATTCGTATAAAATCATTATAAACTACTAATACCTCAAACTATATGCATTTGCTGACACATTGAAGTACTTGTTTTGCCAGTATCTTCTAAACCAAAAATAGGGAAGAAATTTTATAACTTCTAAGTTATTTTTTTTCTTTTTTTCTCTTTTTTACCTGTTTCTTACCATATGACAATTAAGTCATGCTTTTTTATCTCCTTTCAAGTTAACAGTGCTAATCATATATTACAAACCACATTTTTTAGATCTTAAGGTAAAAGTCTTGTAGACTTTAACAGAGTGAATTCTGCTACCAGCATTGCAGAGATAAGTGAAAAAAAATTAGATACACAGTAACAGAATACGAAATACATTTATAAAATCATTCTGCAAATTAAGTATCTTAGCCCAATGATCTGTTGGAATATTATATGTCCAGTATATGAAATAGAATTTTCTTTGTCTTACAGGCTTATTTTGCTGATGGCAATAAGGTAAGGATATTTATTTTACCTATAATATATGAAAAAAGTTGCTATATTCCAAAATTTAGCATTCACAAACTTATGTGAAACCTATTTTTTTTTTCCTCCTTTTTGCCCACCTTCTCGATTCCCATCTTATCCTCTTGTCTCCCAAAAAGCAACAAGATCGTGAACCTGTATTTTCAGAAGAACTGGGGCTTGCAATAGAGAAATTGAAGGATGGATTCACCCTGCAGGGACTTTGGGAAGTAATGAGTTGATCTTGAGTTGAGATGGATTTCTATTTAAAGATATCTCAAGTTTAAAGATACTAGTCACCTGCCATAAGTCATGGAATAGTTTTTATATTTACAACTTTTATATTTAAAGCTTTTAAGAGTTTTTTAATGATTGAGGAAAAACTCATTTAGAAAACATACAGTTTTCTAAAAATTATGTTTAAAATTGTAATCAAAATGTATCTTGTTTATAAATGTTTATTTTGTACTTAATGCCTGTAAAGTCTTAGTTTTCAGATATTAAGTGACTGTATCATGTTGGGTTTAATAAAGAATTTATGCAGCACCATTTAACGTTTTGAAAGTGTTATTTAAAAGAGAAAGACTGTTCTTATGGAATAATCAAAATTCTGCCTTCTTAATTATAAAATTTAATCATAGTTTAAAATTTAATATGGTTTAAATATATTATCCCATGGCTCCTGGCCAGGCATGTTGGCTCATGCCTGTAATCTCAACAATTTGGGAGGCCAAGGTAGGTGGATCACTTGAGGTCAGGAGTTTGAAACTAGCCTGGCCAACATGATGAGACCCCCATCTCTACTAAAAATATAAAAATTAGCTGGGCATGGTGGTGGGTACCTGTAGTCCCAGATACCTGGGAGTCTGAGGCACAAGAATCAGTTGGACCTGGGAGGTGGAGGCTATAGTGAGCCAAGGATCACACCATTGCACTCCAGCTCAGGCAACAGAGTGAAACTCTGTCTCAATAAATAAGTAAATAATCACATAGCTCCAAATGTGCACCAACTCTAATTCAAACTGTAATTCTTACACCTGTCATTTTTAGGGATCATTTTTGTAAAAACTAAAAATTATAACTAACTCTGGAGTACATCAACCACCCTGTAAAATATTTTGGATGCTATTTTGTAAAGAATTTCAATGTAGTTTTGGCAAGAATACGTTTACTTTTTAAGAAAATAGTTTTGTTTATTAACTTTCTATTTATTGAAACTTCTTTGAGGTTTTCTTGTTGACCTCTCTGGCATCATTCAGTGGTTTTGACCACTATTTCCATGTAAAACACATTGTAAGGAACCTTTTTCACATAACTGAAATTAGCCAATGGAGCCCTTTTCTTCCAGAAGAAAAGTATGTAAAAACATCAAAAATAAGATGCAACTCTGTGTACAACCATAGACATACAGTACAACCAAGTGCTAACCTAGGTTTATTAAAAATCAATGAACAAAAGCTACAGATTGGTTTTTTCATTTAAATGGAAAAGGATTTCTACATTTTAAGGGTTGAAATTGTAATAAACTATGATGGAGGGAAAGACTGTATGAAAGTTTGTACTGGTCACAGATAAAATGCTGCCATAACTATTGTTTAAATATTGTTTTTCAAGCAAAAGAGACTATAAAATTGCCGACTAGTAAGGAATAATCTCAGATGTCATATGGTGTTTGCATCTGACTCATTAATCTTTTCAAATGTTAGATGTTACGTGTAGAGAAATGAGTCATTTATTGTTTAAACAAGGAAGCAGCTGTTAGTTTTTTCTAGTGTGTTAAAACCTTTAGTGACATCTATAAATGGAAAAAGAGTCAATGAGCTCTTCTTTCAGCTGTTGTTTTAGCAGCTGACAGTACCATTGACTTCATTGTGATGTAAAATAAAAGAAAAAGCCTTTACTCATGGATAGAGACCTTGAAGTTTAAAAATACATAATTCCCTGATTTGGGGCGTTCATTCATTCAATAAATATTTATGAAGCACTCACGAAACCCCCAGGCTATAGCATTTGAAAAGAAAAGACACTCCCACAATCCCTGTCTTCAGGGAGTTTATGTCTTTTGGGGCATGTGTAAGAACGCCAACCGTGAAATTATAGTATTTCTACAGCCCTGCTTGAGTTCAGATAATGTTACAGTATGACTCTGTAATAATCTGTAATAAAGTATTTAATGAAGTATATGATACCATCTATATATAAACAAAGGACCAGTTTTCTTTCAAATCATGACTTCTACATCCATAATTAATATGGTATTCTATTATAATCAATAACTTATGCTCCCAGCTATATACTCTTTTTTAAAAAAGGTGGGGGCTGTTCTCTCTGACTGCTGTAGGACTTCATCTTGATTTTGCTGTGTTCTAGTGATAACATTGTTCTCATGGGGTTATAGCTGTTCTATAATTTTTTAACCTTTAATGAATAATTTTTGGCACTTAAAATTACAGATTATCTTTAGTGATCTTATTTGTATGTGTGTGGACTTTTTCATTCCCTAGCATTGACTTTTAATTATTTTTTCCTGGCCCTGTGATTCCTTTTAACCTTTTGCTTTTATTTTACCTTATTATTGCTTGCCACATTAGATCCTTTGTACAACATGGCAGGATATGAATAAATAATTGTATAATTTAATTCAATATTAATTAGTTTTTCCACAGAATAAAAATAATTTGAAATGTTTTAGAAAATTAGCAATTCCTCTGCATTCCTTATTTCAGTTATCATGGCAACATTAAAGGTTTTGAAAACTATAGTACATAAGTAAACATCTTTAAGTTTACTACTTCTAAAAGAAATATCTATATCCTGTTTTGAGTAGAAAGTACAAGTTTGTATGTAACAATTATTGGAAATGGGATCTTGCTTATGAGTATTCAAATGAACACATCTCATATTCTTGACCTTTACATCATTAATTCACAGAGCCAAGTAGCCTGACACTAGAACGTATTTAGAGGAGTGATTCATTTTTATGATGCATTTTTCTGTTAATTCAATAAACATTTTCTTGTAGTAGCCTTTATTAGTATATCACCTAATGCATTATGTATTTTTAAGCTTTCAGCTTCACTTAAATGTCTTGCCTCTTAGCTGTTTCTTTAGTGATTAAAAGTTCCAGTTGTTACTTTCAATCTATAACAGCTGCTAGAACAACTCTTCTTTCCAAGCCAGCTCTCCTAAATTCCCGTTGTTAGAGTTGGTATCTATATTTAGCTGGTGGGATTAAATTGCAAGGTCTTCAAGCCGGGCAAAGCACACTGATCTGCCTTTTTACAGCTAGACCGCTAGACCCGTGTGCTTCAAGGAGCTAAGGCCTTCAGTGTCCCCTTCCTTACCCAGGTTACTCAGAATGGATTCCCAGCGGGAACTTGCAGAGGAACTGCGGCTTTACCAATCTACCCTTCTTCAGGATGGTCTAAAAGATCTCCTGGATGAGAAAAAATTCATCGATTGCACCCTAAAAGCAGGTGACAAAAGTCTCCCCTGCCACAGATTGATTTTGTCAGCTTGTAGTCCTTACTTCCGTGAGTACTTTTTATCTGAAATTGATGAGGCGAAAAAAAAGGAGGTAGTACTAGATAATGTGGATCCTGCTGTACTTGATTTAATCATCAAATACCTGTACTCTGCCAGTATTGATCTCAATGATGGAAATGTGCAAGATATTTTTGCATTGGCCAGCCGCTTTCAGATCCCCTCAGTGTTTACTGTCTGCGTTTCTTATCTTCAGAAAAGACTTGCTCCTGGTAACTGTCTAGCCATCCTAAGATTAGGACTTCTTCTTGACTGCCCAAGACTTGCCATTTCTGCCCGTGAATTTGTGTCTGATCGCTTTGTACAGATTTGTAAGGAAGAGGACTTTATGCAGCTGTCTCCACAGGAACTGATCTCAGTCATTTCAAATGACAGCCTAAATGTAGAAAAAGAAGAAGCAGTATTTGAGGCAGTGATGAAATGGGTGCGAACTGACAAGGAAAACAGGGTTAAAAACCTTAGTGAAGTGTTTGATTGTATCCGTTTTCGCCTTATGACAGAAAAATATTTTAAGGATCATGTTGAGAAAGATGACATAATTAAAAGCAACCCAGAACTCCAGAAAAAAATCAGAGTTCTAAAAGATGCTTTCGCAGGCAAACTCCCAGAACCTAGCAAAAATGTGGAGAAGACTGGGGCTGGTGAGGTGAATGGTGATGTTGGTGATGAAGATTTACTTCCTGGTTACCTGAATGACATTCCCAGGCATGGAATGTTTGTAAAAGACCTCATCCTCATGGTTAATGACACAGCAGCAGTGGCTTATGATCCCACGGAAAATGAATGCTACCTTACTGCACTGGCTGAGCAGATTCCCAGAAATCATTCCAGCATTGTTACCCAGCAAAATCAGATATATGTGGTAGGAGGACTATATGTGGATGAAGAAAATAAGGATCAACCTCTACAGTCATACTTCTTCCAGGTAAGAAGGACTTTTTATATACACAATTGCTTAAACGGAAGGCTGTTACTCACCATCCAGTTAGCCAATTTGTGAATTATTCAGGCTGCTTGCATTTTATTCTAATTGATGTCCTCTAAATGATGCCCTTGCACTTTTGCTGTTTAGAGAGTTGACAGAAAAATCTTTGACTGCTTTGATAATGTGTAATAAAAGTTTGGTGAATAATGAGGTTCTAATTAATGTCTAATGACTTAATATGTTCTTTATACTATTTTACCAAAAATGCCTTGTTTATAGATGATGGTGACTGTAATCCCTCAAAGCCTAGTATTTTAGTAAAAACTAAATTTATTTTTTCTTGGCAGGGACGAGGTCTAATGATGTTGCCCCAGCTGATCTTGAACTCCTGGGCTCAAGCAATCCTCCCAATTTGGCTTCCGAAAGTGCTGGGATTACCGGCATGAGCCACTGTCCCCTCTATAAAAACTAAATTTAATCTTGTACACTCTTACCTATTAAAAATAGGTTAATGTCTTTCCCTAAATAGTTTCAAGTTCTTTACACATTACAAAGAAGTAATAATTGGTCAGATTTTCTTTTTTAGCTTTTTTTTCTTTTTCATCTGCTGGCAGCTCTAAATTGGTCAGATTTCCTACCTTCTTCCAAGTGTTCTTGAACTCATTTGAAGTTCTTGGAGGTAGCATTTCATCTCTTATTTATGGTTACTACCTAAAATATAATTTTGTTGAAAATGAAGAAAACTTGTGTACATATTCTACATACTTTGGATTATCTTTTAGGAAAAACTGTCTACACAAAAGTCACTAATTTGAATTAATTATAGTTAGAAGTTTTTATTATATCACATTTATTTGGATCAGAGTTATACTTAGACATTATTAGAACTTAACAATCTGTTTTGTGAAACCACAGAATTTTCCAAGTAAATTAATTCTCCTAAACTAACAGATTCTTAGTAGTTTGTTTGAAGGGACTTTGTCTTATATTATCAATGTATTATACTATATCAATTTATGAAGGAGTTGGCTTAACTTTTGTCTTCAGTAATGCCAGTACTGAAACTTTGTAGCTTACAACTGGCTCAAAAGAGTTTGTGTAGGTCACAGCTAATCATGGCCTGGGCTTATGGGCACTTTAGTTAAAAAGGCCAAAGATAAGCAAGTATTAAATGTCATACCACAGTCACAGTATGCTCTCGAAGTGTGTGACATACTTTGCATTCACAAAATACTATTATATCTTTCATCAACCTCTTATAACCTTAAAAAATGTAGTTGTAATAATACATATTAATCATGTTTCTTAATTTTCAAAGTTCTAGTGAAGAATGTTATAAGTATTTGAATGTGGGTCAGAAAATTTCCCAAGCCCTAATTTTAAAGTCAAATAAACTTCAAAAAAGGGAAAAGTCAATGAAAAAGGCTATAAATACATCCAGGAAGTAAGAATAACATCAAAACACAGATAGGCAGCTACCTACAAATGACAGATCTACAGAATAGTTACTGCCATAGAATAATTCTTCAAAACTACTAGAGTTATAAATTTCATTTCATATTTAATTTATTGACTATATCTATAACACAGTCCTTTTTACTTTCAAGTGTTCAGTTTAATCTTTATCCATCTCTTCCAGACTAATAAAACCCTTACTTTTACTGACACAGCTTCTCATTTTTGGTTTAAGAAACCTATTTATGTTCTTTATAACCACAATAACAATTATATAAAGTTGGAAGGTCAACTCCCTCTCACTACAAATGCCTTGCTGCTTTTAAAAAGCACTAATAGGGCCGGGCGCGGTGGCTCATGCCTGTAATCCTAGCACTTTGGGAGGCCGAGGTGGGTGGATCACCTGAGGTCAGGAGTTCAAGACCAGCCTGGCCAACGTGGTGAAACCCCATCTTAAAAAAAAAATAAAAAAAGAATGAAAAAGATAAAAAAAAAAAAAAGAAAAAAAAAAAGCACTAATAGAACAGGATGCTAGGATAACAGTTCACCATAAAAGAGGTGAAGTGATTCATCAGATAATATTTGTATGAGAATTTCAGGTTTTATATTTTTCTGCTTGGTCATATCTATTTAAAATGCATTAATTTAGGAGTAATTTCACCTTTCATTGTATGCTATAAATAGATTATAATAATTTTTTTTTTTTTTTGGAGATGGAGCTCGCTCTGTTGCCCAGTCTGGGTTGCAGTGGTGCAATCTCAGCTCACTGCAGCATCTGCCTCCCGGGTTCAAGCAATTCGTGCTTCAGCCTCCCAGTGGCTGGGACTACAGGCATGCACCTCCCATGCCTGGCTAATTTTTTGTATTTTGAGTAGAAACGGGGTTTCACCCATGTTGGTCAGGCTGGTCTCAAACTCCTGGCCTCAGTCTCCCAAAGTGCTGGGATTACAGGCATGAGCAGCTGTGCCCAGCCCCAGATTATAAGAATTTTTTATCTTAGTAAGAGAGGTTTTTTTCCCCCACTCATGAATTTGATGAATTAATAGATTCATCAAGTTTTGAAAAGGTCTTAAAGTAATTTATGTCCAAACTCTAATTTTAACAATGAGGAAAGTGGAACTCAGAGAAGTTAAATAGCTTGATAGCTAATCTATAAAGGAGATTGGCAGGCAGTCTACTGTTCCATCTGCTGTAGAAAGTGGCCTCTAAGGGGTAATATGGGAATGTAGACAGAACTGTACAGTATGAGAGTTAAGTCCTCAGATATGGGATTATGTTGGCTACTGTTCCATTTTTTAAAACAAACTATGGATTTAGATGGCTTGGATTTGAATATCACCTAAAAGCTCTGTGTATTTGGGCAAATAATTTCATCTTTCTGTGCCTCAGTTTCCTCATCTGTAAAATGGGGATGATAGACATGCCTATACTGGAGAACTAAATAAAGTTACGTGTGAAAAGCATTTCATTCAAAGCCTATGACAACAGTCAAAACTCCATAAATATTCATTATTATTTCTACTATATTACACACTACCTTCATCAAGTAATTTCTTTCAAAAGTGGAAACATAAGGGATCAAAATCTAGCTGTTGAAATTAGTGAATGCAAAGCTAACAATGCACATGTGGAGATTAAACCTCTCTTGTCACCTAGTCTTAATTAGTGCTTTGTTTAACTGAGGTTACTAGACCACATATAGATAGGCTTCCACAGACATCCCTGTCTATACAACGGCCATTTGTATGCACATCTATCCTTAGTACCCAATGAAACTGGGTTTTATTTATTTTGTTTTTGCAATCTAGAAGTGGCACCACAGAGAACAACAAATCTGCAACTGTACTCTTGTAGAAAACAGTTTTCTTGTGCCTTAGTATGCTAAAATGCAAAGTGTAAAACCTTTACATTACCAAAAGTAAGTGATGAAACAGATGCCACCTACCCCAGAGCATGGGCACAAGATTTTCCTCCTTGGGAAATCTTAAACTTACAGAAGTGGTGGTGAGCAAAACAAGCAGTTACTTATTAATATAAATAAATAAATAGAGAAGGGTATTTCAAATGACTCCCAACATCACACTAGCAAATTCACTTTAACACCTACCTGTATCAGAAATAATAAGGCAAAAACACAGATAACCTAAAACGTTTTAAAAGAAAGAAAAAAAAAATATTGCCTAATATCCCAGTTGTCTGTGGACTGAGCGACAGGTCCAGCTGTCCCAGCCACTGGCATGGGGAGCATGTTAAATATAGCATGCAGGGGTCATTCACATTCTGTGACCCTCCCTGCTCTGACAGCCTTTCTTTCCCCAGTGTCTTAAAAGTATGAGGATCTCCTGTTTCAAAGCTGAACAAGGCAACATGGGAGAAAATCTGACAAGAAACCTCATGGTTCTAACTAACATCTGGGGATTCTAATTTATTCTTTCTTTTTTTGAAGTCTTTTAAGATTTTGGTATCTTTATCTGGTAGGCCAAGTAGATTTACTTATTTTTCTTGGTAATTATGAGCTATATGATACTTTGAGATTGTAGTTTTATTTACTTATATTTGGCTATCTCAATGACTTCTAAATAACATATAAAGTGTTTTAACTTTTTTTTTTTTTGTATACTTGTAACTTTTTTCTAACAAGCTCCACAATCCCTCATATATGTATTTTTTTCAGCTGGATAGCATAGCATCTGAATGGGTTGGACTTCCACCTCTGCCTTCAGCCAGGTGTCTCTTCGGTCTGGGAGAAGTAGATGATAAAATCTATGTAGTTGCAGGCAAAGATCTTCAAACAGAGGCTTCGCTGGATTCAGTATTATGCTATGAGCCTGTGTAAGTTGGCATGATATTCCCATTCTCTAAGCATTCAAGTATATGCATGCCTACAATACATTCATATTTTCAAAACCTGGAATTTACTGAAAGTATATAAATTCTGTCTCCTTTAATTTTAGGGCTACAAAATGGAATGAAGTAAAAAAACTTCCTATCAAAGTCTATGGTCATAATGTGATTTCACATAAAGGGATGATATATTGTCTAGGAGGAAAGACAGATGACAAGTAAGTACCTGAACTCCCATGATTTATGTCCAAATGACTTTTTTTTTTTTTTTTTTTTTTTTACAGAGACGGGGTTTCACCATGTTGGCCAAGCTGGTCTCGAACTCCTGGCCTCAAGTGATCCACCCACCTCGCCTTCCCAAAGTGCTGGGATTACAGGTGTGAGCCACCACGCCCAGCCCAAATGACTTTTTATTAGAAAGATTTCTTCCTCTTTTTATTTGGATCTGCATACTAAAATGGGACATGGTTCTCACCTATCATATTGTGGAGGGAAAATCTTAAAATAAAATTTCAAGTTGCTGAAGTAAACATGTAGATACTCAGCATACTGCTAGGAATGCGCCTCGTACTCCAATCATAAGCATCCTTACAGTCCAGGCAGCATCTAGGAGCATAATCAAGTCCTCTATTTCACTGATTTACAATTGTATTTTACTACATTAAAACTAATGGGCTTTCTTATTCATTTAGCTATAAGTAGATAAAATTTTAAATGTACTCTTTAATGTAGTATTTATCTTCTAAGATAATTGTACATTAAAAAAAAATCATGGATTTGTACTTTACATTCATAAAAGGGACTTTAGCTAGGTCAGTTTGAAAGAAAAGTATGGTGATTGAAAAGAGGGCAGTATCCCAGGAGCAGGGGACCACCAGGTTGCCTAACAAGGGGTGAACTGGCCCAGGTCGGAAATGGAGCAGGTCAAAACTCCCGTGCTGATCAGTAGTGGGATCGTGCCTGTGAATAGCTACTGCACTCCAGCCTGGGCAACACAGCGAGACCCTGTCTCTTAAAAAAATAAAAATTAAAAAAATTTAAAGACAAAATAAAAACAAAAAAAAGGGTCAGGCGAAGTGGCTCACGCCTGTAATCCCAGCACTTTGAGAGGCCTAGGCAGGTGGATCATGAGGTCAGCATTTCAAGACCAGCCTGGCCAACATGGTGAAACCCTGTCTCTACTAAAAATACAAAAAGTAGCCGCCTGTAATCCCAGCTACTCGGGAGGCTGAGGCAGGAGAACTGCTTGAACCCGGGAGGTGGAGGTTGCAGTGATTCAAGATCACACCACTGCACTCCAGCCTGGGCAACAGAGTGAGACTCCCTCTCAATAAATAAATAAATGAAGGCAGTTATTTCTTCAGCAGTGTTCCACATAGTTACTCCCTGACAGAGGTAATATTCAAAATGGCTAACAACTGTTCAAAAACGGGCTCCCAGTAGCACCCAGTCTCTGTGAGAAAACCAGGATGAGGTTTCATATATAAACCTAACTGGATTTCTAGTCAATTCTCAAGGAATCGGTAATTGGGAAAGAGATCTTATAACTCAGAGAGAGGAAAAGTGAGTGAGCTCCAGATACTCCAGAGACAGTCAAACCAGTATAGCCTGTCCAGTAAAATGAGCATTTTCAGTTTAGATGGTGAGAACGAATATTCTGCCCCTGAAAACTCTGCCTGATTTGGCTTGTCACCATTTGCTCAAGCGGTTGAATTAATGGAGATGTCCAACCCTGAAAAGGGAACCAAATTAAGAATTGTAAGAACAAAGCAGGAAAGGAGAGTAAACTATGGAAATGTGTTAGATGCCAAGAACTCTATTCTAGAGTTAATGATTAATGGGTATTAGTCAATTAAAATAGTAAATATAGCATAGAAAAGGTGATTTTAAAAAGCAATGGTTTTTAAACATCTACCTGTATTCAAAGATACTATATTCTAAAATTTTGATATCCTCCTTAATCCCACTTATTCCTATCAAATTTAAAGGAAGGTATATTACAAGCTCACCTGGTGCGAGATCTTATTTTGGCCATTTTTCCTGAGTAAATGGAATGGAAAATCACTACTAAAGAGCGTTCTGACTTTGGAAACAGGAACCTGCCAAATGATTTAAATTGTTTCCTTCAAGTAGCATTAGTAACTAGGAAATTGATATGTCAGTAAGAAGCATACAGTTCTTGTCAGTAGGAATATATTAATCTTGAGAATATGATTAACCAACACAACACTGCTTGACAAATGTCAAAGTCAAGAACTCTGAAATGAGTCATTATCTAAAAGTAAGTGCTGAATTGCATCAGTTCCCACTAATGAATTTGAAGAACATGATTTTGGATACTGTTCATACCCATAGTCAAATATTAGAGGAAATGCTTATGCTCCAGATGACTGGTCTTTTACACAATTAAGAAAAAAATTGTCCTCACAAAAAAGTTGAGGTGTTTTTCATCACCAAATATATCCGGTTAATCAATTATTATTTGGAATTCTGAACTCCCATCAAATTATAGGTAACTGTAAGGAACCATAAAAAATACTAAGGGCCGGGTGTGGTGGCTCACACCTACAATCCCAGCACTTTGGGAGTCCAAGGCTGGAGGATCACTTGAGCTCAGGAGTTCAAGACCAGCCTAGCCAACACGGTGAAACCCTGTCTCTACCAAGCATACAAAAAATTAGCTGGGCGCAGTAGCATGCGCCTGTGGGGTCCCAGCTACGTGGGAAGCTGAGATGGGAGAATCTCTTGAGCCCTAGATGCGGAAGTTGCAGTGAGCCAAGATCATACCACTGCACTCCAGCCTGGGTGACAGAGTGAGACCCCGTAACATACTAAGAATAATTCAGATGAGTCCAGGTCTTTCTGGTAGCATTTAACATATAAAACTCTTCTCATTATTCATTAGCTCAGATGATTTGTAGTCCAATCTATAGTCCCAGATTTCTTAAAATGCACTGGTATAATTGTGCTAGTATAAAATGATGTATCACATAAAATTTAAAGTAGGTATATTTGCACCTAATTATTTTTTTAAGTTAACTGATTAATTCCTAGGATATTCAGATAATAAACTTACCATTTGTTATTGAGGTACAATAAAAGGTTTACACTTTTATTTTTTATTTTACTCAAATAGAGTGGAAAAAAAAACCTTAAATTGAATTTAGTAGATAGGATTAAAATCAGCTTTGCCTGGGCTTCTAAGCAGCTATCTAGAAGTAAAGGTACCCTACCTTCCAGTAGCCAAATTAAGTTACAAAATAGTTCTGATCCCCACATTTGGGCTTGTCCTTTGCTTAGTGGCATATGTTCAAATTAAGAATTCTTTGGGGCTGGGCATGGTGGCTCATGCCTGTAATCCCAGCACTTTGGGAAGCCAGGGCAGGCGGATCACTTGAGGCCAAGAATTTGAGACCAGCCTAGACAAAATGGCAAAACCCTGTCTCTTTAAAATAAATAAATAAATAAATAAATAAATAAATTTTTTTAAAAATTAAAAAAAAATTCTTTGGAGTTTTTCTGATCTTATGCCTTACTGCATATTTCTTATGATAAGCAAAGTCAAATTATTATGCCTTACTACCTATTTCTTATAAGCAAAGCCAAAGGTGCTTTCAGAAAAAGAAGGTTCTAAAAGGAACATTTGTTTTTTTGTTTATAGAAAATGTACAAACAGAGTGTTTACCTTCAACCCCAAAAAAGGAGATTGGAAAGACCTGGCTCCAATGAAAACTCCTCGTTCCATGTTTGGAGTAGCAGTCCATAAAGGCAAAATTGTAATTGCAGGAGGTGTCACTGAAGACGGCCTTTCAGCTTCAGTTGAAGCTTTTGACCTTACAACCAATAAGTGAGTTGCCACATTTTAGTATAGCATATGAACAATTATACATTTTAATTGTTAAGTTTGGATAAAAAGTAATCTAATTAGGATGTGGGGAGGGGAGGGTAGAGAGCCACATATTACAGAGGAGGTATTTTCATCTGGGTTTCTTTTGCTGTTACTGGATGTAAATCTCATCTAACATTCTGATGCATTGTATGTTTATAATTTGGAACATATGACCCTCAAGTTTGTGTTGTCATGCCCTATTTGTCCTTGTTATTAACTCTGTGAACTTAGAAATGCAAAGGTAATACTTGTGAATAACTTTATGTTTTTTTATTTTTAAGAGACAAGATCTGGCTCTGTTGCCCAGGCTGGAGTGCAGTGGCACAATCATAGCTCACTGATGCCTCAAACTCCTGGGCTCAAATGATCCTTTCGCCTCAGGCTCCTGAGTAGCTAGGACTATAGGCGCATACCACCATGCCCAGCTATTTTTTATTTTTGTGTTTTTTGGTACAGACAGGGTCTCACTATGTTGTTCAGGCTGGTCTTAAACTCCTGGCCTCAAATGATCCTCCCACCTTGGCCTCCCAAAGTGCTAGGATTATTTATAGGTGTGAGCCAGCACACCAGGCCCCGAAAAACTGTCTATGTGTACATAGGTATACATGTCTCTGTGGAATTGATTTGAAATATGTAGTTTCTTTAAGTACAAAAAGATCTTCACTTAACTTGTTAATGACTGATATCTGTAAAGTATGAATGTTTCAGAAGTTTTCATTCATTCATGCTGTTTATACTTTTATTAACATTTTCACTTTTGAGCTTTTTATTGACTTAACGTGAAAAGCTATTTGACAGCTATTCTTCATATAAAATTGGTCTTTTTAAAATTTTTGAGCTCACATATCTGAATGATTACATACTTTTTATATTCCTAGTTTAGCAATAAAGAAAAAAGAGAACTATTATTACTTTTTTTTTTTTTTTAAGATGGAGTCTCATTCTGTTGCCCAGGCTGGAGTGCAGTGGCAAGATCTTGGCTCACCACAACCTCCACCTCCTGGGTTCAAGTGATTCTCCTGCCTCAGCCTCCCACGTAGCTGGGAGTACAGGTGCATGCCACCAGGCCCGGCTAACTTTTTGTACTTTTAGTAGAGATGAGGTTTCACTGTGTTGGCCAGGCTGGTCTCGAACTCCTGACCTTGTGATCTGCCCATCTCGGCCTCCCAGTGTGCTGGGATTACAGGCTTGAGCCACCATGCCTGGCCAGAACTATTATTACTTTTTTTAGGAATATGTATGCCTGACTACAAAACAGACTTTAGTATATGAAAATTACAAGGAACTTTTGTGGAACATGATTTAAATTATCATTTAAGATAATGTTTTTGAAAACTGTAATATGGGTAGACACTCATGATGTAAGTTTAACAAGCAGCACACAAAATTGTAAATATCTTCTTAGTTTCATTTATATGTATGGAAGCTTATATGTATATGCTTTTTAAAAAGATGACAATATTATACCAAATTGTTCCAAATTGGTGCTTGTGATTATGTCTGTAAGGTATGATTATGGAGATATTTGCTTTCTCGTATATCGTTCTGCACTTTCCAGATTTTATCAATTTTTTTGTTGTTGTTTTTAGACAGGGTCTCACTGTGTCACACAGGCTGGAGTGTAGATTTTCTATAATGTGCATTTTCTTTTCTTTTTTTGTTTTCTTTTGAGACAGAGTTTTGCTCTTGTTGCCCAGGCTATTGTGCAATGGCACTATCTTGGCTCACCGCAACCTCTGCCTCCCGGACTCAAACGATTTTCCTGCCTCAGTCTCCCGAGTAGCTGGGATTACAGGCATGCGCTACCATGCTCTGCTCATTTTTTGTATATTTAGTAGAGATAGGGTTTCACCATGTTGTTCCAGCTGGTCTCGAACTCCTGACCTCAGGTGATTCCCCAACCTTGGCCTCCTAAAGTGCTGGGATTACAGGTGTGAGCTGCCATGCCTGGCCTTAGAGTTGATGTATTGAAGGCTTTATGTTTAATGAAGTTATATCTTTCAAATATTTTCTAGTAGCAAACTTAAGTTTTCTACTTTCGGATGCCTATGCTACTTGAATTCTTTTTTCTTAAAGACAAGGTTTTGCTCTATCACCCAGGTTGGAGTGCAGCAGTGCAATCATCGCTCACCACAGCCTTGACCTCACGGGCTCAAGAGAGCCTCTCAAGTAGCTAGGACTATAGGGACATACCACCAGGCCTGGCTTTTTTTTTTTTTTTTTGTAGAGACAGCCTCATTTTGTTGCCCAGGCTGGTCTCAAACTCCTTGGGCTCAAGCAGTCCTCCTGCTTCAGTCTCCCAAAGTGCTGGGATTACAGGCATGAGCTACTGCATCTGGCCACTACTTGAATTTATTTATTTATTTATTTGCATTTATTTATTTATTATTATGGAGTCTCCCTCTGTTGCCCAGGCTGGAGAGCAGTGGCACAATCTCAGCTTACTGTAACCTCCACCTTCCAGGTTCAAGTGATTCTCCTGCTTCGGCCTCCCAAATAGCTAAGATTATAGGTGTGCACCACCATGCCTGGCTAATTTTTTGTACTTTTGATAGAGATGACATTTCACCATGTTGGTCAGGCTGGTCTCAAACTCCTGACCTCAGGTGATTCGCCCGCCTTGGCCTCCCAAAGTGCTGGGATTACAGGCATGAGCCACAGCGCCAGGCCACTACTTGAATTTTTAAATTACGATTTCTTATACTTGTTTAGTAAGTACATATCTGGCATTTAAGTTTTACACTGACTATATTTTTAATGATACCTAGATGGGATGTAATGACCGAATTTCCCCAAGAAAGAAGCTCCATCAGTTTGGTCAGCCTGGCTGGATCTCTGTATGCGATTGGTGGTTTTGCTATGATTCAACTGGAGTCTAAAGAATTTGCACCCACTGAAGTCAATGACATATGGAAGTAAGTTCTCATGACTTCAATTTTCAGAAGCACATATTAAATCAGATGACTGATAAATGATTTTGTAGTAAATAATAAGCCAGATTTTCCCAACATGCTAGCTACTTCTTGGTAGCAGACTAAACGTTTCAAACCTAATTGAACTTTTGTACATGCCACTTACTTGAGTAAGTGACTATTTCTAATTAGGTGTGAGCCTGGGAAAGAAATTATCTGGGCCTGTTTCTTACAGTAAAATGAGAGTTGGACCTTTGATACTGTAAGATTCATTCCAGCTCTAAGAGTGCAATGCTGTAGGCATCCAGTAGAGCAAAGGCCTCTTTGCTCCAGAGTAGTTTATTTCGTAAGAAAACAGAGTTCTAAAGAAACATTTATTTATTTATTTATTTTTACTTTTTAATTTTATTGATTTATTTGAGATGGAGTTTCAGTTGCCCAGGCTAGAGTGCAGTGGCACAATCTCGGCTCACTGCAACCTCCACCTCCTGGGTTCAAGTGATTCTCCCACCTCAGCCTCCTGAGTAGCTGGGATTACAGGCATGCACCATCACGCCTGGCTAATTTTTATATTTTTAGTATAGACGGGGTTTCACCACGTTGTCCAGGCTGGTCTCAAACTCCTGACCTCAGGTGATCTACTCACCTCAGCCTCCCAAAGTGCTGGGATTACAGGCCTGAGCCACCACGCCCAGCCTAAAGAAACATTTATCCTCTTGAGTTTTCCACTACTACTTTTGTTCTGTTTTGAATCTACACAGCCTTCCAATTGTTTGAGGATTCAGCTAACAAATGCTTTTTTAAAATGAAAAACACATGGTACAAGGGAATTCAAGTTGTCTATATCTTTATAACCTTGAATATTCAGAGATGAAGACCAGTCCGTACCAAAGTCAAGTGCAAAGTCTAAGAGGTGTCCTCAAACAGAAAATAAAGGGGAAGGGGAACAAATTTTAATAAAGTGACTGCTATGTATCAGGTGCCATGCTAGACACTAGTGTACAGGAACAACTGAAGGCGTAACAAAGGCTACCGATAGTCTGCTCTCCCCTAGCTTTTCTCTTAAGCAAGAGTCCGCTTACCTTGACTCAAAGAGACCAGCCATCTTCCATCAGTTCAAAGGTGAATGTTTAACTGCTTAGCTATTTATTCCTCTTCTCTGTGCAGTCTTTGATTCCCAGAGAAGGCTGAACTGGGTGGACGCAGTGGCTCATGCCTGTAATCCCAGCACTTTGGGAGGCCAAGGCAGGTGGATCACAAGGTCAAGAGATCAAGACCATCCTGGCCAACATGGTGAAACCCCGTCTCTACTAAAAATATTAAATATTAAAAAAAAAAAAAAGAGAGAAGGCTGAACTGCCTAGGCATCCAGATTAAATACTGTGGCAGTAGTAGCTCAGGTACATGCTCATTCAGACAGTGCATATTTGGGAGATATTCAAGTGATGTTCTTCCAGGAAGGTGCATCTTCCTCTGAGTAAGAGCCACTAGGGTTTTTTCAAAAATCCACATTTGTATACCAAACCCAGGGAAATCTATAGAACTAAAGCTGCTTATTGATTACTTTCTTTTCCTCCATCAGGTATGAAGATGATAAAAAAGAATGGGCTGGGATGTTGAAGGAAATACGCTATGCTTCAGGAGCTAGTTGCCTAGCAACACGTTTAAATCTCTTCAAACTGTCTAAACTATGAACAAGGTGACAAAACATAATGGGGAGGTGGTTTGTTTGGTGAATGGGGCTTTAATTTATTCTGTTTTTTAAAAGCTTGTACAGACACTCATGTAGAAATTATTCAGGAAATTGTCTTAGAGATGAGCAGTAGGTAACAAAACCTCAGTCACTGACTCTTCAATGTAATGTTCAGAATTTAAAACCATTTTCTAATAAGAAATTAAATATTCAGTTGAACAAATTATTTTGTGAATCTGTTTCACTCAATGGATTGTAAAGAAGGCTCCTAAATTTGAGTTGTTTGCTAATCATTTCATTTGCATTGTTAGGGTATCTTTACACTGATTTTCTATTACAACTGAAGTGGAGAATATGTGCATCTATGTTAAAAAAAAATGTTTAAGATATCAAAAACCTCTCCTCATGCTTCAAAATGACATGAATCCTGTGCATTTTACTAAAAATTACATGCCATAAGAAGACTTCAGAAATGCTACTTCAGAAGTGTAATAAATGGCTGGGGAAAAGTCTCTTCTAAGTAAATATAGTCAAATTCAAATGGCCATTTTTCTTTTTCTTTTTTTTTTTTTTTTTTTGCGACACTGGCACATTATTTGTGGTTTCCAAATCAAATTTTTATTAAAACCAGTAAATCACAGTTTTCAAGCCATTAACTACAGCATCTGTGGCAGGTGGGTGAGGGAGCACCCTTAGGAAACAGATTCTTTAAACTGCTGGGGCAGAAGTTGGGGTCAGTGGGAGATGTGGAGGAGGATGTGTACTCACTTATTTAAATTTTGGCTACTCTCTGTGAAAGGGCTATTTGCTAAATTTCTGACTGAAAGGAAGGTGACTATATTACTTCATTTTTTGGGATGTGATGTCCTCCATTCACTGTTTCTTCTTAGTGCATATAGTAAGTAAGTTGACTCCTCAGTCTGCTCATAACCGTCACATTCAGCTCTATGCAAGTCATAAATTAATCATCACTTTTAGTCACACACCAACTTATGGGTCTCACATAGCTTTCATAGACATATATTTGACCTCTATCCTTACACATGTTATTTTCTGAAAAACCTGACTTGGAACTAATTTGGAACATTCATGATTATTTGTCAAGGAGTTGCATAAAGAACAGATCTAAGTATCCATACACCTTTTTTTCTCTATCATAAATACAGAAGTATATTTAACAGAAACAAGTTTTATTTTGGATATTTAAAGTAGAATCCTGATTACTTTTCTATATTGAAAAATATTTTTCTTAATTATAGCATGAATACAGAATCAAGAAATTCCCAAAGAGGAAAACCCTACAGGTTCTTCAACAAATAAACTGTTAGGAAGAGAAAGGGACACTTAGGCTCAAAAGGGTGCAGGAAGAGGGGGCCACAGGGATTATGGTGTCCAGAAATGCACATCTGGGTGATAAAATTGTAAGAAGCACTTACTATAAAATCAGGATTGAGGCTACTTTTGGGGAGACAATGCCAATCTACGTAGATGTAAAAATAAGTTGTAAAAATAATGCTTCTTGCAGGGTTTCTTTTGAGGATGATGATGTTCTGGAATCAGATATGGGTGATGGTTACACAAATATACTAAAAACCTCTGAATTATATACTTTTAAAGGCTGAATTTTATAATATGGGAATTGTATATCAATAAAAAATGCTTTTGTTTATAACAAGCTAAGTTATTTAGATAGAAAAATCATCAATAAAAAATATAACAGTACCTATATAAAGAAAACCATCTGCATCAGATAGCCTGGAGCAGGGTTCCCCAACTGGGCCACACAGCAAGATGCAAGCAGTGGGCAGGCAAGCTAGCATTACCACCTGTGCTCCACCTCCTGTCAGATCAGCGGCTACATTAGATTCTCATAGGGGCACAAACCCTCCTATTGTGAACTGTACATGTGAGGGATCTAAGTTGTGTGCTCTTTATGAGAATCTCACTAATGCCTGATGATCTGAGGTTTTATCTTGAAACCATACCATCCCCCCACTGCTATCCATGGAAAAACTCTCCTCCACAAAAATGGTCCCTGATGCCAAAAAGGTTGGGGGCTGCTGCCTAGCAACAGTAAGAGATGTGATAGGTGAAAAGTTAGATCATGTGAAACAACTAGTGAAAATACCAGGGTTATTTTCAATCAGGAGTTCCATGTTCCTCAGGTATACAATGACTAAATTTTTATTATATCTAAAGGAAACCCTTTATAACCCTTATCAGCCTAATCATTTTATTCTAAAATTGCATAGTAAAATATTTTAACCTAACCAAGGGTTTAATTCTTGTTATCACTTGCTTGAGAAATAGAACACAATCATGGAAATTAAACGCTCTGAATTTAGCATTTCCACTAATATAAATCAATATGAGGAAATTCAGAAAGAGAAAGAGATAATGAGACATCTTTTACTTACTACTCTGTTTTTCACAAAACGTTTTGTGAAGTTAATATTCCACAAAATCATTAAGTATTGGAGTTCAAACCATGCAGTCACTGGATATTTTAAACATGTACTTCAACTAAGTCTAAGCCAAATATCAGTGAAGCAAATTACATGCAAGACACATATTTTAAAGCTATGCTTATGATTGAAGTGAGAGGGTCATGGAATCAGAAGATAGCCACGTTTCAGATGGCCAATTACCTCCACCATCACCAGGTGGCCTGCTGAGCACAAAACCATCACTCTTAGAGGAAGGGTTGGGGATTATATCACATAATAGGCCCTTAGTAACCATTTTATTGAATAAATGTGTTGTAAGACAGGGAAAAAACCATTATTCCCTCAACATGTGTAGGCTCAGACCAGGTCAAGATTGGTCCACTCAGCTACTACCCCATTTCTTTGCTTCCATTTAGGAGAAAACGTATCTCCTCCCATTTTCTCTTGAACTAGTCAGGCTTTCACATGCTCCACTTCGAAATGACTCTTTTCAAAGTACTAATGATTTCCATGTTGCTAAATTTAATAGCCATTTCCTATTTCTCATCTTACCTGACCTATCAGCAGCATCTGACACAACTACTCACCTCCTTGAAATGCTTTATCCACTTGGCTTCATGAAGGAGTACTACCTTCTTTCCTCCTATCTCATTGGCCATCCCTGCTCAGTCTCCTTTTCTGATTCCTCCTCTTCCTCTTAATCTTTTAATGTTGGAGCACCTGAGAACTCAGTCCTCAGCCCTCTCCTCCATTCATGTTCTTCTCTAATCTCATTTTAAGTGATTTCAGCTACTTAATCTCATTTTAAGTGATTTCATCTCATGGCATTGAGTACTGCTGACAACTTATACATTGTATCCAGGGCCTGGATCTCTTCCCTGACCTCCAGGCTCATTTACTGAATTCTCTATTTGGTATATCCACTTAGATGTTTAAAAGGCATCACAAACTCAGCATATCTAAAACAAACTCATGATCAACCCCACCACCTACCCCCATCTTGCTCGTCCCGTAGACTATCCCCATCTCAGTTAATGCCAATGACATCCTTTTAGTTGCTTAGGACAAAAACTTGGAATTATCCTTGACTCCTATTTCTCATACCTCATATCCACTCAGTGAGCAAATTCTGTTGCCTTTATCTTCAAAATACGTCCAAAAATCTGACTACTACTCATTACCTCCACTGCTATCACTCTCTCCAAGCCACCATTCATTTCTTGCCTGGATTACTGCAATGACCTCATAGAGAGTTTTCTTGCTTACATATTTGCCACATCATAGTCTTTTCTTATCCCAAAAAGGTAGCCAAAGTAATGCAGTTAAAATGTGAGTTCATATCATTCCTTGCTTGAATCCCTCCAATGGCTTCTCATCTCTCTCTGAGTAGCCAAGAGGCTGTATTTGACTGTTACCTCTTTCCTTTTCTCTTATATACTCCCACCCCACTCCCCACTAGTTCTGCTCCAGCCACACTGGATCCTTCGTTATTCTCAAACATGCCAGGCATGTTCCCACCTTAGGATATTTGTACCTATTATTTTTTAATTGAGTCAGGCCACTTAATTAAAATAAGTCCAAATGTGACACATGACAACACTCATTTTAAATAACTACAATCATGATTTGACTTCTCCAAATATACGTTCTCTCAGGTAGTCCATCCTAGCATCCTTTGTTGACAGTGCCATAGAGTTCCATTCAAACTGAGAAATCTGTAAAATAAGTAATGTAATTTGAATGAAAGTTTTAAAGCAATAACAAAAAGCACTAAGAAAGACATGCAAGTACTACTGATCAAAGCTGTAGGAATCCTGTGAAATTAGTGTACATAAGAATAGTCTGTGAATCTTTATTGGAAGCCAAGTGGGTCCTTCTGACAATGCCTGGAAGACTTTTCTTCTGCTCCTTTCATCCTCCTTTTCCTACAATACCAATGATGGACATTTTTTCCTACATAGTCTTCTATATTAATACACTAGTTGTTTCCTCTGATAATTCTACCCATTTCTACAGTGCCTCTCTCCTTTACAAGGTATAGAAATCATAAGATATAAATAGTCTAAAGACAATAAAATAAATGACAACTTATATTTATTTATTTTTGTGAGACAGAGTCTTGCTCTGTCACCCACGCTGGTGTGCAGTGGGATGAATACGGCTTACTGCAGCCTCAATCTCCTGGGATCAAGCAATCTTCCCACCTCAACCACCCAAGTAGCCACAGGCATGAGCTACTGCATGTGGCCTGTTTGAGGGATACATTTTTAAAAAATATATTTTAAAAGATAATTCTGGAACCTTCACATTAAAAGAAAGCACATGTACAGCTAGTGTCTCTGGGCTTTTCAGAGGCTGAATTACATGAGTATTTCATACCTGAATTACACGATAGCCCAAAATTTCCAAATGTCGTTTTTTCATAGCAGATTTTCCTTTTATGTGAGGAATATTTCTACAAAATGCTTTCGAATCCAAAAATTCCAAAGCAATCCTATATAAGACAAAAAATATTTACTTCCAAAATCAATATAAGAAACTGAAAAATTACAAGCTTTTCAGGAGCAAGATTGCATCTTTATAAACTAACAAAAGCCAATGAATATAAATAAGTATACCAAGTTATCGTTCTGCTAAGAAATTAGTAACTGTTGACAAGCCTATTGAGTTACACAAAATTATTGTAAATATCTGACTGATTTCATCCATTTTTTTTGTCCAATATATATTTACACATGTCTACTATATGTAAACCACTGTGAGGGGTACAAAGATGAAGTGACACAGCTTGCAGTCTAACAGAGAACATATGATGTATAGTAAGTTACTATAATGCAGTATAGGAAGTGGCTAAGTGCTACGGGAAAAGTAGAGAGGTACGGGAGAGCAAAAGAAGATACTATTTTACTTCTAGTTGAGGACAATTCTTCCAGCACTATAGGGAGATTGCTAGGCTTTAGACAGAAGGGAGAACATTAAAGCAAAGGGACAGGAAAAGCAAAGTTACAAAGGTGGAATGCATGACGTAGGAAGAACAGATTCTACTATCTTCAATCCTTGATCACTGACTTCAGTATAGTATGCCAAATTTAACATTTAGATATTAATAAAATCTAAGAAACAAATTACCTTTCAGCTCCTGGTGGCAGCCTTGATCCAACTGTTTCGGTATTTGAGTCCCAGGGCATTTCTGGTTGTTGTCCCAATGTTATATTATGGCTTCCGTAAGGAAGAGGTTTTTTTCTTTTAACCAAGGCACACTCAAAATCTTAAGGAAAGCATAGAAACTAGCAGTATGAATTAGGTAAAGTCTTACAGATAAAAGTTTAAGATATATTGAAATGAATATGCATATATTTATACACATACACACAAAAGAATGATGAACCTCTCAAATTATCCAAGTTATTTTATAAGATCTAGTCCAATGGCACTTCTCTTTGGAAATCAATCAATAAAAAAATCAACCAGAAGAATTACAAATAATATTAAGTACTGGGCTACATTTAGTACGGGGCTAGGCCAAATCACATTAAAGACTTTTAATCTCACTGGGCACGGTGGCTCATGCCTGTAATCTCAGCACTCTGGGAGGTTGAGGCAGGCGGATCACAAGGTCAGGAGATCGAGACTATCCTGGCCGACATGGTGAAACCCCATCTCTACTAAAACTACAAAAATTTGCCAGGCGTGGTGGTACGTGCCTGTAGTTCCAGCTACTCGGGAGGCTGAGGCAGGAGAATCGCTTGAACCAGGGAGTCGGAGGTTGCAGTGAGCCAAGATCGCGCCACTGCATTCCAGCCTGGCAACAGAATGAAACTCTGTCTCAAAAAAAGAATTTTAATCTCCTTAAGGCTCTTGGTTACATTTGGAGGAAGCTAAACCAACTCATCTGAAAATTAATAAAGAAAAAGATTCAAGCATTTATCCTGTCTCTCCTATAAGAATTGCACATAAGAGTAACTAAATAGTCGATATGGGAAAGTTCTTCTGAGACAAATTCTGGCTAATAAGTGTAGAAGGTATGATAGATGTAGAATGTCGCTACTTTACCACCCCTCTGAATGATGGATTTAGGCAACGAGTGATCATTAATAACTGCTAAAATCAGCAGGTGAAAAGCTGACAGGGGAACTTTCTGTTGAATGAATCAGCTGACAACATACAAACCCACTAATGAGTCCTAATATATAAAAGACAAACAGGCTGGGTACAGTGGCTCACACTCGTAATCCCAGCACTTTGGGAGTCCAAGGCAAGCAGATTGCTTGAGCTCAAGAGTTCCAAACCAGCCTGGGCAACATGGCAAAACCCAATCTCTACAAAAACAATTTTTAAAATAAGCCAGGTCTACACCTGGCAGCTACTCAGGCTGAGGAGGCTGAAGTGGAAGGATCCCTTGAACCTAGGAGGTCGAGGCTGCGGTGAGCCATGCTTGTGCCACTGTACCTCAGCCTGGACAACACAGCCAGACTCTCCCAAAAAAAAGAAAAGAAAAAGACAACCAGCATTGTGTGCCTCCTGATAGAATGCAGTAAGAAGTATAAGCCACTTATGAAGTTTCTGGCCAAAACGAAAAACATAAAAAAAAAATCACTAAAATCTAATCAAGTCTCTAGATATCACTAATGGTTTATAGCAAACCAGGTTTCCAGTAAAAAACATTAAAAACTGTTAGATGACATATTAAATATTATCACAGGGTTACAATTAGAAAAGTTCAAAATGTGAAAAAAAAAAAAAACTTATTCTCAAATAAATTTTAAGTTAAAAAAGGAGAAGTAGAAAAGAAAAAGTTGAACCAGCAACTGCAAACCAACCAAGTAGAATGTTAAGATCCCAATTTGAACAAATAAACTGTAAAATAAACATAAAAGACACTTAAAACAGGAAAAGCAAAGGTATAAGGGTGGAGTGAATGAGACGTATCAGGAACAGATTCTACTACCTTTGATGCTTTATCGAGTTCATTATAGTAAGCCAAATCTAACATTTTGATGAAATGTTAAATTTTATTTAAAATGTCCCATATCTCTCTACTTATGTTAAATTTCCTATAATTCCACTGCCTTCAATCCTTGATCACTGAGTTCATTATAGTATGCCAAATCTAACATTTCCATAAAATGTTAAATTTTATCTAAAATTTCCCCTCTCTACTTAAATTTCCCATACCACTCTACATTTCTTAAAAGATATTAAGAAATTATTATTAATTGTTATAGGATGATACAGATATTGTTGTTATGTTTGTAAAGCCATTCTTATCTTTTAGATATACATCCTGAAATGATATAGTGTCTGTGATTTGAAAAGAATCAGATGGAAATGAGGTGAAAAACTCAGGCACTGAACCATCCTTAAATTAATTATGAAACATGAACTATATAGCTTTCTCATTAAGAGGATGAATTCTAGAGCCAGAATGCCAAGGTCAAATCCTGGCTCTGTCATTTGCCAGGTATGCAACCTTGGGCAATCAATAATGTTTGTGGGCTTCAGTCTCCTCATCTGTAAATAATTTATATACCTCACAGGGATATAAGTTTACTATACACACACACACACACACACACATAAGTACTTATAAAGCACTTAAAACGATGTCTAACACATAATAAGCAATATATCAAGATATATCTATTATTGTTATATATGAAATTGCAGCATTGTTTGACAGATGGACATAACAGCAAAAAATCTTATAGATTAAATCATAGCATACTCAATGAAATATGCAGTAACTAAAAAAAATGTATAAGCATATCTGTTGGCATAGAAAAATATTCACAACATATAAAGTTATAAACTGCTATGATCTGAATATGTCCCCAAAGTTCATATGTTGAAACTTAATCATCAATGTATTAATAATAATAGTGGGACCTTAGGCCAAATGTGGTAGCTAATTCCTGTTATCCTAGCACTTTGGGAGGCAGACAAGGGAAGACTGCTTAAGCTCAGGAGTTTAAGATCAGCCTGTGCAACACGGTGAAACCCCATCTCTACAAAAAATACAAAAATTAGCGTGGTGTGGTGGTGTGCACCTGCAGACTCAGCTATTTAGGAGGCTGAGGTGGGAGAATCACTTGAGCTCTTGAGGCAGAGGTTGCAACGAACCATGATCATGCCATTACACTCCTGGACTGCACTCCTGTACTGTACTCCAACCTAGGTGAAAGAACAAGTCACTTTCTCAAAAAAAAAAAAAAAAAAGGCAGAACCTTTGGGAGGTGACTAAGTCATGAGGGCAAAGCCCTCTTTAATGAGATTAGTGACCCTATAAAAGAGCACCATTTTTGCCTTCCTATCTCTTCTGCCATGGGAGGACACAGTATTCAAAGTGCCATCTTGAAATCAGAGATCAGGTCCTCACCAGATACCAAACCTGTTGGTACCTAGAGCTTAGACTTCCTAGCCTCCAGAACTGTGAAAAATAAATTCCTGTTGTTTATAAATTAACCAGTCTCAGGTATTTTGTTAGCAGCAGGAAAGGACTAAGACACAAACATTACAGAAGAAAACCATTTTTGTCTTTTTTTAAAAAAGTGAGGAAAACAGACACGAAAAGCCAACAGTGGCTATATCAATGGGTGATTTTTCTTTTTTGTTATCTTTCCTTTCTGGTTTTTCTATGCTATGCATGTCTCATGTAATTTTTTTTTTTTAAGAGATGGGGTTATATTCATATTGTTCTGAAGAAAAAAAAACATTTTAAAAAGAGGTGTGGTCTTAATATATTGCCCAGGCTGGACTCAAACTTCTGGGCTCCAGTGATCCTCTTACCTCTGTCTCTCCAAGTAGCTAGAATTACAGGCTTGCGGTACCATGCCCAGCTTGAATGTTTGTTGTCTTTGTTTTTATTTTAGAGACAAAGTCTTGCTCTGTCACTCAGGCTAGAGTGCAGTAGCATGATTGTAACTCACTGTGGCCTCAAACTCCTGGGCTCAAGACATCCTCCCACCTCAGCCTCCCAATGGGACTACATGGGCATACCACCATGTCTGCTAATTTTTCTTTATTTATTTAGAGACAGGGTCTCACTATGTTGCCACCATGCCCATTAATTTTATTTATTTATTTATTTAGAGACAGGGTCTCACTATATTGCCCAGGCTAGTCTCAAACTCCTGAGCTCAAGCCATCCTTCCACCTCAGCCTTCCAAAGAGCTAAAATTATGTGCATGAGCCATAATCATGCACATATTTATGGATTTTTGTTATACCTAATTCAATCCTGATTAATATAAAATCAAATAAAGGAAAGTATGTGTTTTGTAGCACAAGATGAGAGTATTAGTGATTATCTAATTCACCTTCCTGCCCTGTGCAGAAATCATATACATGTATCATCTGAATATTCAGCCTCTGCCTCAACATTACTTCTGCAGAAAGCAGCCAATAATTCTCCTTATACCAAGTTAAAATCTGCTTCCTTTCATTTTTACCATTTTTTCATCCCTGAGATAGAGATATCTAGCTCTTCTATTTAACAATTCTTCAAACATTTTAAAATGTTATGGTCCCCATAAGACTTCTATTTTTCAGAGTAAGCATTTTTTTTTTCTCCCCCAAATAAGATTTACTGGGCTGAGCACTGTGGCTCACACCTGTAATCCCAACACTTTGGTAGGCTGAGCTGAGGCAGGAGGATTGCTCAAGCCCAAGAGTTTGAGACCAGCCTGGGCAATACAGTGAGACTCTGTCTCTGTAAAAAAAATAAAAATAAAAATAAATTTATTGAGCACTTACTCTGTTCCAAGGGTAGTGTTAAATGCTTTACATGCAATATCTCAGTTAATCCTATCAAGTAGGCATTATTATCTCCATTTCACTGATGAAAATGCTAATAAGGTTCAGAAGAACTTGCTCAAGAATAGAAATCCATCCAATCCTAGTCCTCTCTAGTTCCAAGACTTGATTAGACAAGATCCTTCACTATCTGTCCTTCTTTGTTTCTAGACCCTACTTGCCACTCTCTTAAAAAGGATAAAATGTGAATATATATATACATATACATACACACACACACACACACACAATATTAAGATGTCTGAAAAATAGAATACAATGGGATTACAAACTTTTTTTGTTATTATTAACAATATGGTTTAAACAGTATTTGAATTTTGGCTACCATTTACATTGTTAGTTTATAACAAGTTTATAATCCCTTTAAATATCCTGTATATATGCAGAGGTTTTCTAAACCTAAATTTAGAAAGTTTATGTTAATTATCTTAAAATTTTATCTTTTTCATTTAATATCACCACTTGAACGTATCAATATCTTTGAAAATTTTATATTGCCATCAACATAAGCCAGTCCACTAGCTTTATATGATCCACAATCTAATCATAATGCCTTCTACAATTAGACCAGTTGAGAAACAAGATTAATCAGGTTAGCATCAAGCACAGTAGATTTTCAGATGAACTTAAAACAATGAAATAGAGATAAAAAGTCATTTCTCTTATTTTCACACTCTGAAAAGAATCTTTTGAAGATCCGGAAATGTTCAGTGAATCTGAATCTGGGTTTTACTTAGAATTGGTAGAGGACTAACCTTACATTTTTTTCCCCCTCAAGAACAGCAAAATGCTCCTGGTTATCAACACTGGGCCACAGGAACCTGAGGATTTATTCTATTGTTCTTTCTATTGTTGTTTGGAAATTTTCAATAATAGCAACTTGAAAAAAATTCAAAACAACTTTTTTTTTAAGACAAACTCTCACTTGGTCACCAGGCTGGAGTGCAATGACATGATCTCGGCTTACTGCAACCTCTGCCTCCTGGGTTCAAGCAATTCTCCTGCCTCAGCCTCCCGAGTAGCTGGGACTACAATACATGCCCCATGCCCAGCTAATTTTTGTATTTTTAGTAGAGACGGGGTTTCAACATATTGGCCAAGATGGTCTTGATCTCTTAACCTTGTGATCTGCCCAGCTCGGCCTCCCAAAATGCTGGGATTACAGGCGTGAGCCACCGCACCTAGCCAAAACAACTTTTAAAAATTCCAACTAAAAAACAAAAACAAAAACAAAAATTCCAACTGATAAGATGATTCTATTCAAATTAGTTTGATTTTCTGAAAGTAACTAATAACCTACCAATAACTTACCTACTGTGTGGTAATAAGGCGTAAGAACCGAGGCTTTTACACAATTGATTCCTCCTAGTACCTCTGCTAACATTTTATAAATCTGCTGTTGTGCTCTATTCATGCCACCAATACCTTTATAAAAACAAAAATAATTAGTCTACTTAATCTGTTTTTTTTGTTGTTTTTTTGTTTTTTTTTGAGACGGAGTCTTGCTCTTATTGCCCATGCTGGAGTGCAATGGCACGATCTCAGCTCACCACAACCTCCGCCACCCGGGTTCAAGTAATTCTCCTGACTCGGCCTCCCAAGTAGCTGAGACTACAGGCGCCCGCCACCATGCTCAGCTAGTTTTTATATCTTTTTAGTAGAGATGGGGTTTCACCATGTTGGCCGGGCTGGTCTCGAACTCCCGACCTCAAGTGATCCACCAGCCTTTGGCCTCCCAAAGTGCTGGGATTACAGGCTTGAGCCACCATGCCCAGCTGAGAAAAGAGAATTTTGACAGGAGGGCTGAGTACGGTGGCTTACACCTGTAATCCTAGCATTTTGAGAGGCCAAGGCAGGCAGACCACTTGAGCTCAGAAGTTTGAGACCAGCCTGGATAACATGACAAAACCCCATTTCTACCAAAAAAAAAAATTAGCTGGGCTTGGTGGTGAGCACCTGTAGTCCCAGCTACTCTAAAGGCTGAAGTGGGAGGATCACTTGAACCCAGGAGGTGGAAGTTGCAGTGAGCTGTGATCACACCACTGCACTCCAGCCTGGGCAACAAAGCAAGACTCTTCTAAATAAATAAATAAATACAGGAAGAGGGAACTCTGCCAAATAGTGTAGAGAAGACAATTTGGGTGAAAAGCAAGAGGCCACTGGATGGTGTGCTTTCTCCAGAGCAGTGTCAGGAGCAACTGCTGGGGCCCCAGAGTAAGAGGAGGAAGTAGAGACATCCAGGTGAGCAGAGGGAGAGCTGAGGTGAAGGTCAGGAGAATGGGGCCCTCCTAGAGGAACACCAGGGGAAGGGGCTGAAAGCAAGCTGTAGCAAGTGCAGAGTGGTAACAGCAACTTGGTAAAGCAACAGGGCAAGAAAGGATAGGGCCAGGGAACCCCAGAGAACAAGCCTGTGTGGAGTTGGAAGTGGGAGGGGAAGGGAGGAGGGCAAGTAAATAGCCCATTCTGAGTCAAATTTATAGACACAGAGAGACGGTGATTGCCAGGGATGGGGACAGGCAGCATGGGGAGTTAGTGTTTAATGGGTACAGAGTTTCAGTTTAGAAAGATGAAAATGTGGCGGAGTGCAGTGGCTCACACCTGTAATCCCAACACTTTGGGAGGCTGAGGCCGGTGGATCACCTGAGGTCGGGAGTTCGAGACCAGCCTGACCAACATGGAGAAACCCCATCTCTACTAAAAATACAAAGTTCTAGCCTGGCCAATATGGTGAAACTCTGTCTCTACTAAAAATACAAAAATTATCCAGGCTTGGTGGAGTGCACCTATAATCACAGCTACTAGGGAGGCTGAAGCAAGAGAACTGCTTGAACCCAGGAGGCAGAGTGCAGTGAGCCAAGATCACGCCACTGCACTCCTGTCTGGGCAACAGAGCAAGGCTCCATCTCAAAATAAATAAATAAATACAATACAATACAATATTAGCCAGGTATGGTGGTGCATGCCTGTAATCCCTGCTACTCAGGAGGCGGAAGCAGGAGAATCTTTTGAACCCAGGAGGCAGAGGTTGTGGTGAGCCAAGATCACACCATTGCACCCCAGCCTGGGTGACAAGAGCCAAAAAAAAGATGAAAATGTTGTCCAGGCGAGGTGGTTCATGCCTGTAATCCCAGCACTTTGTGAGGCTGAGGCCGGCGGCTCACTTGAGGTCAGGAGTTCAAAACCAGCCTGGCCAACATGGTGAAACCCCGACTCTACTAAAAATATAAAAATTGGCCTGGTATGGTGGCAGGAGCCTGTAGTCCCAGCTACTCTGGAGGCTGAGGCAGGAGAATTGCTTGAACCCAGGAGGCAGAGGTTGCAGTGAGCCGAGATCGCACCACTGCATTCCAGCCTGGGCAACAGAGTGAGACTCCATCTCAAAAAAAAATAAAAGAAACATGAAAATGTTGTGGAGGTGGACAGTGCTGATGGTTGCACAACAATGTGTATGTATGTATTCAGTGTCCCTGAATTTCATGTTATACATATTTTATTACACACACACACACACACATGCAATGGTTCATTTCTACAGCCTGGAAAGTTGACACAGAGCCCCATGTGTTTGCTGGGCTGCAGGATAGAAGGGCCTCTTAGTGGGAAGTGGCTGACCTCAGACCTGGGCTTTACATCCACATCCTTCAGATCCTCCAACACCTGCTCCAAGTGCCTGACATCCAGATATGCCACCAAGCCATCCCGGCTGGCCCAGGCTGCTGCCCCTTCACTGCCTGGCACCAGCTGGTAGTAGGTGAGCTGGGGCGGGGACCCTTGCCTCTGCGCACCAAGCAAACCCAAGTTGCCCTCCACCTAGCTCCACCACACCTCCACCCAGGGCCAGCAGCAGAGCATGGGGGCCACAGATGTCTCAAGCAAAGGTTCAGCTTTCTGAGAGCACGTAGTCATCAGCCACACCCAGTGCCATGCACAGCAGCTTGTAGCCAGCACCCAAGGCCTCCTGAAGCCCAGACCACACAGGGAGCCCAGCACCTGCTGCACAGACACCTTCTCCCCGCCATGCAGCAAGTCCCCGGCCCCCCTGCCCATACTCCACTGAGTGAGGGCACTCAGAGATGAGATGCAGGTGCCATGATAAGAGAGGCCCCAGTGAACCTAGTGGAGTGGGGAGCACAGGAAATAGTGAGGGAATATGAGGAAGTTGAGGAGGAAAGAAGAGATCCAGAATCAAGGGAAAAGAAGAGAAGAGTTGGAAGAGGGGTGAGGAAAAACAGGAAAGTGGGAGACACAGAGCAGGGTGGGAGGCATGGGGAAGGGTAGGGGAAGGGAAGGCAAAAACACGTGAGGAATCGATGCGTCTTGGGCTTCAATTTAAAAAATACTTTTTTTTAATTTTTGAAAAATAGAAGAGTGGGGAGAAGGAAGAGGAGGAGATGGATGGAGGGAAGAAGGAGACAAGGATGGATCATCAAAGCCATCTCCCCACTGGGAAGGGCAGGGATAGTGGTGGATAGAATTCAAGGTCCAGAGGTTGGGTCTGAATGGGGGCCTGAAATTGAAGTCCAGAGGCCTCAGCTTTGGATAAGGAGAGAGGCACGGTGTTTGATGGCATCTCCCAGACTTCAGGGCGAGGGAGAGGCTGCACCTGTGCATCTGCAGGTCCTACTGGTGGAAAAGCTTGTAGACCACCCCAGCCGGGCTCCCCAGAGTCGGTTGTAGGCCCCAGCAAAAGCACTGAGTGCAGCCCCCAGGGGAAGATACTGTGCCCGGCACCACAGCCATGTCACCACTATGTACTTACCAGTTGATGGAGACTGGGGAATAGAAAGGAGTCTCCAGTCACTGGGTGGCCATCTCTGCTCCGACTTTCTAGGGCGGCCACACCCTTCATAATTGGCAAGACTATGTCAGCATAGTGCCCAGAATAACATATTTCCAAAGTCCCCTTCTATCTCACTTCAAGGAAAATGGGCCTCAGAGAGGTAAAGCCACTGACTCAGGGTCAACAGGTCAACCTGCAGGTAAGAATCACGGTCTTTTTTTTTTTTTTGAGACAAAGTCTCGCTCTGTCGCCCAGGCTGGAGTGCGGTGGGGTGATCTTGGCTCACCGCAACCTCCACCTCCCAGGATCAAATGGTTCTCTTGCCTCAGCTTCCCAAGTAGCTGAGATTATAAGTGCCTGCCACCATGCCTAGCTAATTTTTTTGTATTTTTAGTAGAGATGGAGTTTCGCCACATTGCCCAGGCTGGTCTTGAACTCCTGACGTCAAGTGATCCACCTGCCTCAGACTCCCAAAGTGCTGGGACTACAGGCGTGAGCCACTGCGCCCAGCCAGGGTCTTGATATACCACTCCAGTGCTGCATCTGTCACACCTGCCACCAGCAAGAAGCTCTCTGAGGCCAGAAGCCCTGCTGTGAGACCTGGTTCTGCTGCTCATGAATGGAGTGACCTCAGCTTTCTCCCAGTTGAGGAGGAAGAAAATAACTCCCAAGAGATCCAAGATGGCCGTGTAGCAGCAGCTCAGGATTGTAGCTCCCAGTGAAAGCGCAAAGAGCGAGTGGACGCCGCACTTTCAGACGAATTTTTGTTGCCCACAGACTGGGAGATTCCCGGCGGAAGAGCCCCACAGGTCGCCAGTGCGACTCTTTTGGCCAGTGCGGCGCTTCTCGGTGCGGAGTGTACGAGACTGGGTGCCCTTTTAGTTGGGCTCCGCTGGTCCCATCCCCACAAGGAGAACAGCAATTGGAAGCGCTGAGGACTGAGAACATGCACAGCTGAACCCGGGAAGGCCCAGCTCTGTAGGGAAGGGGCGCCTGCCGAAGGAAAACTAAGAAACAGAAAAAAATTCATCACCAACAAGCTGGACGTCCACTCAGAGACCCAATCTGAAAGTCGGCAATTACAAAGACAACAGGTGGATAAATCCACAAAAATGGGAAGAAACCAGTGCAAAAAGGCTGAGAACACCTGAAATCAGAATGCCTCTCCTCCTACAGGGGATCGCA
>CAUYQU010059064.1:0-81667 GCA_963574635.1 Cheracebus regulus
TCATTCTTTTTTTCTTTCTTTTGCAGTTTCTTTCTCCTTTTCTCTCTTTTTCTAAAATCTCTTCCTCTTTCTTTGTCTTTCATTTTTTTCTTTCTTTTGCAGTTTCTTTCTTTCTCCTTTTCTCTCTTTTTCTAAAATCTCCTCTTTCTTTCTAAAAAAAACCTTTTTAGCACTACTTTGAAAAAATACTACTTTTTATACTACCTGTCTATTACAGAATATGAACACTTGTCTGTTTCTGTTGATATAATTGCTATACACACAACCACCTCACATATTGAGAGTTTACCATTCATAACAAGTCTATGAAATGTTTTAAAAACATTAAGAAATGGAAGAGCTGACCTTTGAAAATCCCTTGTTTGGTGATTTTGTGTTTGTGGATTGATGGCTTATTATTATCAGAGTAGATGGCAAAAAATTCCATATATGTATAAAATAATATCTTGTCCAGATAAGTTTACAAAGGTTATAATCTGTGTTTTTTTTTTTTTATCAGTTTTTAAAATTGTAAATGGGTGAAAAGTATACTTACTGAAATTAACTGACCTTAGAAAACAGTACATAATATCACCGTCAGTAACCAAATTGAATTCTTAGTAACTCCAACATTGGTTACTTTTAAAAAATGATACCGCCATTTAAAAATCCTTTAATCTTTGTATTAGGACTGACTTTTCAGGGTACCTCTGATTATCCTATCAGTATAATTTATTACCTCATATAGAACCAGGACAGTATAATTGCCATTTGTCATCACTGAAAAGCATTTCACGCAATTCTTGGCTAATTTATCATTGATCTTAAATTTGTTTTGTTTCAGATGATACAAAGGAAACAGATTCTTTATCAGATGAAGTTACACACAATAGCAATCAGAATAATAGCAATTGTTCTTCTCCATCTCGGATGTCTGATTCAGTTTCTCTTAATACTGATAGTAGTCAAGACACCTCACTCTGCTCTCCAGTGAAACAAACTCATATTGATATGAATTCCAAAATCAGGTATGTGAGCATCTTTTAATAATTTTTCATTTGTACAATAAATAGAAATGGTAAGACAGGTAACAAATACATAAACATAAAGGATTTCGTAAATAAATATTATAGAAGTGGTTCCAGTAATATGTTTTCTTTCCCCATTTTTATTGCTGATTTTCTATTGAGTTTTTATACATTTCCATTCTAAATTAGATTTTTAAATGGGAAGGATAGATTAGATTCTCTGTCTCTTGATTAAAAAGTTGAATATTTATATAATTTTTAGATATGGCAACATAAACAGCATAGTTGAGGTAATTTAAGTTGAAAGGAGTATTTTTATAGTTAGAAATGCAGAATCATTTTGGAGGGCTGTCATTAGAAGGTTCAAATACTCGGCCGGGCGCGGTGGCTCACGCCTATAATCCCAGTACTTTGGGAGGCCGAGGCGGGTGGATCATGAGGTCAAGAGATCAAGACCATCCTGGTCAGCATGGTGAAACCCCATCTCTACTAAAAATACAAAAATTAGCTGGGCATGGTGGTGCACGCCTGTAGTCCCAGCTACTCAGGAGGCTGAGGCAGGAGAATTGCTTAAACAGAGGAGGCAGAGGTTGCGGTGAGCCGAGATCACGCCATTGCACTCCAGCCTGGGTAATAAGAGCGAAACTCCATCTCAAAAGCAACAAACAAAAACAACAACAACAAAAAAAAGAAGGTTCAGATACTCTTGACTGGTATTGTATATTTGACTTAGGCTTAATTTTGTAGGGCACACTCATTGAGAGAGAGATAAATGTTAATTTGTGTAACCTGGAATTTAGCTGCAGTCTAAAACACACTTTATTGTTTAGGCTCTTGAGAAAGTTGGTTGTCTGTAATGTTGGCTATGGGTTTGAAAAGAAAAAAAAAGAAGAAATTTGGTTATCAGAGTAAGGCCCTGCCATTCTATCATAGTGTTATCCTATCAGCTAAACTCTGCTTGTTAGAAAGATGGGAGTTGGCTGGGCTGGATGCAGTGGTTCAAACCTGTAATCCCAGCACTTTGGCAGGCTGAAACAGGAGGATGGCTTGAGCCCAGGAGTTTGAGACCAGCCTGGGCAACATGGTGAAACTCTGTCTCTACCAAAAAAAAATTCAAAAGTTAGCCATGTGTTGTGGCACATGCCTGTAGAACCAGCTACCTGGGAGGATCGCTTGAGTCCAGTAGGTGGAAGTTGCCGTGAGTCCTGATCATACCACCACACTCCAGCCTGGGTGACAGAATTAGACCTTGTCTCAAAAAAAAAAAATTGAGGTTGACTCAATGTGGTGGAACACCTGTAATCCCAGCACTTTGGGAGGCCTAAGGTGGGTAGATTGCTTGAGTTCAGGAGTTCAAGACCAGCTTAGGCAAATGGTGAAACTATGATCATAATCTATAAAAAAATTAACCAGGTATGTTGGCATGTGCCTGTAGTCCCAGCTACTCAGGAAGCCGAGGTGGGAGGATAATTTGGGCCCTGGATGTTTAGGCTGCAGCAAGCCACGATCAGGCCACTGCACTCCAGCCTGGGTGACAGAATGAGACCCTGTCTCAAAAAAAAAAAGATTGGCATTACTACTAAACCAAAAGTTTGATGTATGGAAAATTTTAACAATTACTTATAGTTCTTAAATTTGTTCTTAAATTTCAGACATATTTAAGTAAAATTTGTTTATTAACGTGTGTTTTTGGAAAAGGGAGATGAATTTTATGCCCAAAAATGAGTTTAGATATTGTATAGTTATAATCACAATCAGTCATTTTTTTTCTATTCTTTGAATTTGAGGCTATGACCTACTGTTTAAAATACTAATTTTTATAACCTCCTAGATGTTATAATATTAATTTGTTGAATAATAAAATTCTATTTATTTATTGTTGGGAAAGTGGTATGGTATTTTCTAAATTCTGCTTTTAATAGCAAGAAATACAGCAACACCTTTTTGTGCTGTATTTCTAGTAATGAAAGTTATCTTTTTTATAATGGGAAAACCAGTATTAGGGAATTTTTGTGGAAACATAACTTGAATATGTATACAAGAGGACACAAATATGTTCAATACCACCAGGTAAAAATAAAATATTTTCTATAATTTTGGAATGACGTATTTAAAAGTATTTGCCAAATACAGCTAGCTACTTAGAAGAGTGATTAGACTTCATTTATCTTTTTATGCCTTTTACATATTTTATGTAAAACTTTGGATAATTATTCACTTCTTTGCTTTGTACAATTTTCTTACCTATGTATTTGAATGTGATAACAACTATGTACTTAGTTAACTATGGTCAATTTGGTTAATAATGTAAAGCTTCAAAATTAACTGTAAAATTGTCCTGTGCTCATGACTCCACTATTCATGTTACTGGTTTTCTCTCCATATATCTGCCCTCCATCAAGCATTTCGTTTTTTGCACATTCATGAAAAGATGCAACAAAGATTAATCCACTTTTATTCATAGTTAAGTCCTTTAAATTATTTTGTGACTGAGTGTATTGATGAAAATTAATTTTGGTATTATCTATGAATTCTAATTGTACTACTTGTCTCCAACTGAATATAAAACTATATTAACTATTAAGATAATATTTTAAAATTACATGATAATAAATGCCTTTTATCAACTTGTCTACCTATACAATTTAACTATTTTTAAATGTTCCCTGTTACTAAGAAAACTTGACTTTATTATGTTTTTCATAAAATTATCTTTATTTTAGGCAAGAAGATGAAAATTTTAACAGCCTTTTACAAAATGGAGATATTTTAAACAATTCAACAGAGGAAAAGTTCAAAGCTCATGATAAAAAAGATTTTAACTTACCTGAATATGATTTGAATATTGAAGAGCAGTTAGTTCTAATTGAGAAAAGTGTTGATTCAACAGCCACAGCTGATGACAGTCACAAATTAGATCACATCAATATGAATCTTAATAAGCTTATAACTAATGACACATTTCAACCAGAGATCATGGAAAGATCAAAAACACAGGATATCACGCTTGGAACAGACTTTTTAAGCATTAATTCTAAAGAGGAAACTCAGCACTTGGAAAATGGAAATAAGTATCCTAATCTGGAATCCGTAAATAAGGTAAATGGACACTCTGAGGAAACTTCGCGGTCTCCTAATAAGACTGAACCACATGACACTGATTGTTCTGTTGACTTAGGTATTTCCAAAAGCACTGAAGATCTCTCCCCTCAGAAAAGTGGTCCAGTTGGATCTGTTGTGAAATCTCATAGCATAACTAATATGGAAATTGGAGGGCTAAAAATCTATGATATTCTTAGTGATAATGGACCTCAGCAGCCAAATACAACAGTTAAAATCACATCTGCTGTCGATGGAAAAAATATAGTCAGAAGCAAGTCTGCCACATTGTTGTATGATCAACCATTGCAGGTATTTACCGGTTCTTCTTCATCATCTGATTTGATATCAGGAACAAAAGCAGTTTTCAAGTTTGATTCAAATCATAATCCTGAAGAGCCAAATATAATAAGAGGTCCCACGATTGGCCCACAATCTGCACCTCAAATATATGGTCCTCCACAGTATAATATCCAATACAGTAGCAGTGCTGCAGTCAAAGACACTTTGTGGCACTCCAAACAAAATCCCCAAATAGATCATGCCAGTTTTCCGCCTCAGCGCCTTTCTAGATCAGAGAGCACAGAAAATCAAAGTTATGCTAAACATTCTGCCAATATGAATTTCTCTAATCATAACAATGTGCGAGCTAATACTGCATACCATTTACATCAGAGACTTGGCTCAGCAAGACATGGGGAAATGTGGGCCATCTCAACAAATGACCGACTTATTCCTGCAGTAACTCGAAGTACAATTCAGCGACAAAGTAGTGTGTCCTCCACAGCCTCTGTAAATCTTGGTGATCCAGGTCCTACAAGGCGAGCCCAGATTCCTGAAGGAGATTACAGAGAGTTCCACTCAGTGGGAAGAACTCCTCCAATGATGCCAGGATCACAGAGACCTCTTTCTGCACGAACATACAGCATTGATGGTCCGAATGCATCAAGGCCTCAGAGTGCTCGACCCTCTGTTAATGAAATACCAGAGAGAACTATGTCAGTTAGTGATTTCAATTATTCACGGACTAGTCCTTCAAAAAGACCAAATGCAAGGGTTGGTTCTGAGCATTCTTTATTAGATCCTCCGGGAAAAAGTAAAGTTCCTCATGACTGGAGAGAACAGGTACTTCGACATATTGAGGCCAAAAAGTTAGAAAAGGTAATTGAACATGAGTTTTTCACTCTTTTCTTTATGAACTTATTTTCCTTAAAAATAATTGGTATTCTTTGTTTTCTAAACAAGATGAAACAAGGTACTCTGAATTACTGATTATCTCTTTATATTCTAGGTGGTTTTTTTTTCTGGTACGGGAATAGAGTTCCGAATTTAAACTTAGCCAGGACAATTGGGATAATAATGTGTGTTTCTATCCTCTCCTTTACGCCCCACTATTTCTAACAGAAATGTATTTATTTTATACGCTTATTTGTGTATCTCTTTTAGATTGTGCACACATACTAAATATACATTTGCCTATGTTTAGCATTCTGACCTTTTCTATTAATAATTGTTGATTATTTAAATACTATAGGAAAACAGTTTACTATATAGTTAACAGAATAACAAAAATATGTATTGCAAATGTAATTATTTCATTTAATATTTTTTCCCCAGTCCACAGTATATGAACTAACATTGTCACTGACACAGATGGCTTCTGGCATGGCGTTTATTCTTAACTTTTCTGAATTTCTGCATTTTTGACCTACTTAAATTCAGTTAAGTGTTTCTGTGGCTCTAGAGTGGCTTAGCAATAGTTCGTTAAATAACTAATGCTCCTGTTCAGTTTATAATTTTATGTGTAGGTACTCATCTGTTGAAAGGAGTTAAAAATGTAAATACACACACACACACACACACACACACAAATATATATATCCTTGTAAAACCAATATGAGTGCCGTATCATGTGGCCCGAGTGTACAAGGCATGATCTTTCTTTAAGATTTAACTTTATATTTACTCACTAGATTTTACCCAAGCATTATCTTTCTTTGCTTATTAAATATAAAATGTGTTCCTTTTTTTTTTCTTAAAGACAGAGTCTCGCTCTGTTGCCCAGGCTGGAGTACAGAGGCATGATCTTGGCTCACGACAACCTCCGCCTTCTGGGTTCAAGCGATTCTCCTGCCTCAGCCTCCCAAGTAGCTGAGTCTACAGGTGTACGTCACCACACCTGGCTATTTTTTGTATTTCTAGTAGAGATAGGATTTCACTCTGTTGGCCAGGCTGGTCTCGAACTCCGTACTTCGTGATCCGCCTGCCTCGGCCTCCCAGAGTGCTGAGATTACAGGTGTGAGCAGCCGTGCCTGGCCTAACATGTGTTCTGCAACTTCAGTTAACCATTTAAAAAAATGTCTTAAATAAAATTTTCAGAAATAAATGCCTAAAATATATTATTTGTATTTCATATAAGTTTACATCAAATGTCAGCCTATAATTGTTCTTTTTAGTGCAGTCCTCTCAACTTTAAATTGGTAAACATCCATAAGCATTAGGCTACTTCATTCTCATCTATACATTTTATTTTAGCTAGTAATTCTGTACACACTGTTGAGGCTATTTGAACTTGTGTGCTGTTTCTAAGGCACTTGGAAATTTCTTAAGCAGGTGTGTTTTATAAATAAATTTCTGGTGATGGTGTGAAACTAGATTTTAGAGGCTATAGTCAAAGAGATTGAGTTACGATGCCATTTAATGATCTAGATAAAAATGAAATGTGAACTGTTACTAGTGGAGTTAAGACAAATGAGTTCAAGAGAGAGTTCTGAAATAGACTTTACAAGAATTTACAACAAGAATTTACTTCTGATTGAATATCCCTATAATCAGAAAGGAAAAGGGATAAAGCTTGAGATTATTGTACCTTGAATGACCGGTTGTTAGGAATGTCTTTAGCTATAACTGGGCATAGAGAGTGGAGTAGGAGATTTGGAAGAAGGGTTGAGTTTGGTTTTTATGTTCTGTGTAGTTTACATCTTATGTGGCTGTTCTCCTACTTCTTTCATGTCGGACAGAGATACACCTGGGTAAATAAGAAGCAAGTAGTAACTATCTCATTGTTCAGTGTGCCACTCAGCTTTTTTTTAATTGCCTAAAATATTTATGTATTTTGAAATTCGTGGTAGTTTCTTGAAGAGTATATGGCAGTAGTTTCTCAGTTGTGTCCACTGGTAATTTAGAGGTGTGAATTAGTTGATTGAAACTACAGAGAAACCTTGTGAGAAAAGAAACAGGTCAAACTGTGCCTGAATACAAATCTGCAGCTGATAACTCCCATTTCCAAGGATATCACACTTTGAAATTATGAAGGGTGCTTCTTCTCTCATCATATGCGTGCCCAGACACCCACCTTCCAGACTACTAGTTGACTACACTATAGTGTATTCTAGGTCATCTGTTGGGAAGCACTTCTAGCAAATACCAAAGTATATATCCTGCCGTTACTGTAGCGCTACTGTATTCCTTCTAGGGTATTTTATTCTCCATGTCTTTCTTAAATGTAGGCTATGTGTGCCTCTCAGTTCTTAAAAAGTATTCATATGTGAGACTGCCTTTACTTAACGTATATGAAAGTTTTATTTTAAATGGATTCATACCACATTTTTAAAAGAATTTAAATTTTTAAAGAATTTTTTACTTCTTAAATTTTTTAAAAAAAAAAAAGCATTTAGAGAGACATTTTACTCTAACATTTCAGAATCCTAGCTCTGCTGCTCAGTTAGCTACTTGGACAAGTAACTTTGACTTTCCTTATGTTGGTTGCTTCATGTGTGTATTAGGCGCAATGAAAGGAACTACTAGGATTGTTTAAAAACCAAATGGGTTAAAACATGCAAAGCACTTAGAATGGTACCTGGCATATATAACTAATTGCTAAATAAGTGTTTATTGCTATTATCTTCATCCTCGTCTCACCATCTTTTAAATATAAAAAAAAATTATCAGCTGATTAAATTTGTTTTAAACAATCAAATCGTTTATCGTGCAGTAGGTTACTTTATGATGGTAAAATAACTGTTTTTCTTAAAATTTTAAATATAGTTCCTCATTTTAAAATATAAACAGATTTCTTATATCAAAGATTAAGGTCTTTTTAGAAAGTGAAGGTAGTCTCTGTATGTTTACATTGTAAAAATTTGTTTTAAATACCTATTTATCAAGGATGATGATCTTGAATAATATTTCTTTTATATATATTTATCTGTCAAAACAATACCAATAAAATGTCAATAGAGACATTTGTATTTATACATACCTACACACACAATAACAAAAATAGAAATTTCAAGAATTTGATACTTCATGATTTCATTATCAGTCATTATCTCTTCTTCAGAAAGTACAGTTCAGAAAATTATTTCATAGTTTAGGAAATAACTATGGGTCAAAAGATGAATTTTTAATGTATTGCTAGTAATTATCTACAATGAGATTTGGGAACTTTTTGATAAATTTCTAAAATGTTTTCATTTTGAAAGGTAAAATGGTATAATAAATGCAAGAGTAGTCACAGAAGATGGGCTTATTCAAGAAACAGTGCTTTTTGAAAAACAAAATTTTGATAAATAGGATTAAGATTAATAGGTAAATATAAAAGTTATATCAAGAAGGAGTTCTGAGAGTAGAGAGAGAGACAAGGAGTTCAACCTGGTTGAATTAGGGATTTATTTTGAGAACATTTGATAATAAAGTTTGGGCCAGATTATGGATATTAGAAAGTCATAATATGTAACAGTTCAGTTTATTTAGTATTTACAAAGTGCCAGAACTATCACTGTAAAATTACATTGCTATACAAATGTTTTTCAGTTCACATGAGTCCTGTGTGATATTTTATTATCTCATTTTGCCATAAGGAAATTTAGACACAGAATAGTCAAGTAGTTTTCCCAGGATGATGTGTTAGTAGAGAGGAGACAACTTTAAAGCCTATCAGAAGAATTTCAAGTTGACACAATAAACAATAGAGAGCCATTATTATTTCTTGAGCAGATAGAGTATTTTAGGATATCTTTGGGGAAAGGGTTCAGGATGAATTGATAAGAAGTAGTTTAGGAAACAGTTTCAATAATAAAACAGCCAAATAGTGGATACTTGAGCTAGGGTTTCAGCTCTAGTGGTTTTGAATCTGAAAAACACTTGGGTTAAAATTATTTAGTTTTAGGGTTTGAATAAGAAAAAATATTCAAGAGGTAGCCAAGGTTTCTGATTTGAGATATTTGGTCATCAACCTTATTTATTTTATTTATTTTTAAATAGAGACAGGGTCTTCCTATGTTTCCCAGGCTAGTGTCAAACTCCTGGCCTTGAGCAGTCTTCTCACCTCAGCCTCCCAAAGTGCTGGGATTACAGATGTGAGCTACCATGCCCTGCCAAATATTTTTTTTAAGAAAGATCTGGTAGTTAGGGAAATGAAGTCTTTAAAGCATTGTGATATAGTATAAAAGTCTGGCAAAAAATTAACTTAATTGGTTTTGAATATATTGAGTTTGATGTGATGATAATGTGTGCAAGTAACATGGAACACAATCCGATACTACAGTTAATGATGCAAATTTGAGATACAAACCATGTAATGAGTGAATTTTCCTAGGCAGTAATTATGTGGGATAAGAAAAACATGTGTTGTTAAGAGATGCTGAAAAGATACATTGTTTTAGGTGATGTTAAATTGCTAAGATTGCTAGACATGCTTATTATCCCAAAGAACAGTCCATTCCAATTCAGTGATACGTACATACTTAAGATTTCTTCAGTATCTTTCCTCGTCCTGTCTACCATTAACTGCTAGAAATTTATTATGTTAAGGCAGGATGGTTTGAATAACTAACTTGTACCTAGATTTTACCTTTGTTCTTCCTTTAACCTAGGTCATTGGTTTTCAAACTTTACTATATGGGGGTCTATAAACAAAACTGTATATTCTGAGTGGTTTCAGAGATTTTCAAAGATTCATTTTGACCTATGTGTCTATGTGTGTGTGTTTTACTTTGTATGTGAACCAACATCATTTATTTATTATCCCATTTTGCAGTAGGGAAATTTAGGCACAGAATAATTAAGTAATTTTCCCAGCATGATATATATGCTATGTGAAGGAAAGGGAACAACTCTAAAAGCTGGTCAGAAAAATTTCACGTTGACCAGATAAAGTGAAGCCACTGTTACTTCCTGCGCAGATAGAGTACTTTGGGTCATATAATGTTAAATATGGTTCTTTTGAATGGTCTGAGAGTGGTTTAACATTATTCTACCCCCATTCGCCTAAAAATAATTTTATTCAATAAAAATAATCCTTAATGAAGCATAATTTGGTAATTTGCCAGTGAAAATTAACTCTTTCTATAAGTCTCTAGTGTGGGGATACTTTCTTTTCATATGTTCAAAAAATTCTAATATCATGTAATGTGGTTCTAAAAATTGTCCCTGTTTTACACTTGATCTTAGCCAAAAGGCTGAGAAGCGATGTCCCTGTTTTATTTATAGAAGCTCCTTTGTGCTACATTCATGCTCTTAGGCATTAGATAATATAATCAAAATGTATGGGCATTATAAGCATATTGTAAGTGCTACATACATACATTTGCTGATTAACTAGTTTAATAGCAGCAGGATTTAAACTCCAAACTTCAAAGCATTGGTTCAAAGTGGTAGAAAATGATGGAGGATCTCTAGTCACTCCTTTACACCCACCATCTTAATTCTGATGGCAAAGTAGACATTTACAGATTTTCCCTGGGGACTTTTACAGTGCCTGCCCTACCTCATGAGGTAAGTCCCCAAATTAAAAGCTACTTTGCTCAGCTGAGAGTAATAATAATCTGTTGAAGCTTAAGTAGTTTTTAGACCTTTTAATAGTCACCCCTCTTACCTCCCACTGCCAAAAAAAAAAAAAAAAACCAAAACTGTATCTGGAACCCAAAAATAGAAACTAGATGTCACCTTGAAAATCTCAAGATTAATTTAATTAAACTAATAAGCAAAATTTGAAAAGGAATAAGAACTTTTTTATTTCAAAGTTGAATGGTTATTATCAGCATTTACTAATATTCTTTATGAGAACTCAGATAATATAACACAACATGGTAAGTGTTAAATTCACTTTTTATCATACAACTATGAGTATGTAATGAACAACATTGCCCAGGACTTTATCCCTAGCATTTAACTGAACTCTGCACAATGTGTTATGACAGGGAGCAGTTTTATGTGGATGTCTGTGCACAAACCTGAATTTAAAACCAGACCCGTTTTGAGCTTTTAAGTTTTATTCATCAGTGAAATATTTATAGTAAGCTCATATGTTTGGAGATGACAGAGAAAGCTTTTCTGCAAGATCCGTATATCATTAAAAGGGTTAATCAGGCCACTTGAGTCAATAACACATTAAAGTTCTCTGGATAACAAATGTGTGTGTCTGTTATGTATGTATGTATGAATGATTTTCTTCAATCAAATATTTACGAAACCTCCAAATTGCCTCTGCTAAATCCTTATCTTTGTTGAAGTGATTTGGGAAAATGCAGGTCTGGGCTATAAGTTCAACTTTTTATTTAGTCATTACTTAAAATTCACAGAATAACTGGAAGTATATGTGGTAATTTTATAGATCCTTTCCGGAATCCTGTAATGTTTCTTGGTATTAGATGTCAACTTCAAAATTTTGAGAAGGAATATTATTTGCTAAGAGTAATACAGAAATGCTTGTTATGATATTTCTGTATTTCTTAATAACAGGTCATGCTCAATACGTGGTTTCTCCAGTTTGACCATTAAGCCCTCAGTACTTAGGGACATGACTAAAAGCACTCACATGAAAGAACAGCAGTTCAGGACACTGGGAATAAACAAGTGGAACAGTGGGAATCAGGCAGTGCATTTTAGGCAGTTCTGGGATTAACAATTAGATATTCATATAAACTCAGTTTGTGAGAGGATTCCATCAATGACTCTTCAAATTTAAGCAGCAAAGGTCACCACTAACTCCTAAAGTACAGTGATCTTTAATACCAGTTTATTTGAATGGGGAAAATTCGCCACACATTTTCTCATTTTCTTCTTCTTGTAATTGTAGAGCAGCAGGAGCATTTTAAAAGTTATATCCACCAGCCTGGGCAATGTGGTGAGACCTTGTCTCCACGAAAAATAAAAAAAATTATACAGGCATGGTGGTGCACACCCATGGTTCCAGCTACTCAGGAGGCTGAGGCAGGAGGATGACTTGAGCCCAGGAATTTGAGGCCAGCTTGGGCAACATAGCAAGACCCTTGTCTCTTTAAAAAATAAAATAAAAAAGGGTATATCATAAATTTGTGTATGTTAAAACTATTTTCTATTGCAAGATATTTTTCTAAATATGGAAGATAATTTTTAGAAATTGAAATGTGGTCAGGCACAGTGGCTCACACCTGTAATTCCAGCAATTTAGGAGGCTGAAGCAAAAGGATTGCTTGAAGGCAAGAGTTTGAGACCACCCTGGACAAGTGGACACCTCTTCTCTACAAAAAATAATAATAATTAGCCAGGTGTGAGGTGTGGTGATAAGGACCTATACAGGAGGCTGAGGCAAGATCATTTGATCCCAGGAGTTTGAGGCTGCAGTGAGGCAGGAGCATGCTATTGTACTACAGACTGGGAGTCTACCTCTTAAAAAAGAAATTGAAATGGTATTTTTACAAATATATTTTGTGCTGTGGTGTGTATATTTAAATGCTCAGTTTAATATGTTAGAATTTTCATAAAGTGAAAAAGAATCTCTAAAAATTCATTTGACTTAGAACAACTGGTTGTTGGTAAAATTTATCTTTATATAGAGAAATTAGTTTATGTTCTTTGTATGACTTTAGATACACATACACTGCATATGGTGTCAGTTCCTATTTTTTTTTTGAAATACATAAGATGTGTTAGGAATAAAGGAAATAGCATTCTAAAAGCAGTTATATGTCTGTACTTTCTTCCTTTGCTTAAACATGTGAATGGTTGTATTTACATGTAATTTGTGTATATGTGTATGTTGTCATGTAAATACGTGGTAAATGGTTCCAATTTCTTTCAGTGGCTCTGAAAATTTAGTGTTGCATGATACTTCTCTGGTTTTGGGGTTACTTGTAAATAAGTCTACGTATATAACATGTCTTGTGGATTTTGCATGCTACACTAATCTCTGTTAACTCTGTCCCCTCTTTATTCAGAGCATGCTGTCAAGGTCCTTTAATTCCAATTTTACTGCTGTAAGCAGTTTTCACTATGGCAGCTCTAGGGATCTGCATGGCAGCCAGGGCAGTCTTGCCTTGAGTGTTGCAGACGGAAGAGGTTCTGGTGGGCACATTTTTCGAGTGAGTACCTACATTAGACCAATACTTTTAGCTTGTAGAAGAGAACCCAAAATTTTAAGTGTTTTAATGTTTCCAGGAAACACTTCTAAGTGTTTTAATGTTTCTGGGTTAGAGTAGAAACCTTGATTTCCTCTGAGTTCTTCCATGGCTTAGTTCTAAATCATTCTTCAAAGCTGATATAGTCATTATCTCTTGAGTTTCTTTGATCATAAAATAATGATATAGTTAGCGCTTGTTTATGCAAAAAGTGAACAATAGGAATAACTGAAAGATTTTTTAAAACTATTGTTTGTAGCATTTTTCCTTTTAATATTAAAATAGTCTATTCCTAACTAAAGATTTTAAGGCTGTGCTATATGTAGTTCAGAGAGCTGTTAATAGGGAGGGAAATTTTTAATTCCAGCGATTGAGAATTGACTGAGAACAAGCACTACCCTGAACTAAGGTTAATCATCATTCACTGAGCATGATTAACTGAGGCTGGTGAAATTATAGTAAGTATCAATGAAAAGACAATACACCAGTCCTTTCTTACTCACTTTTTACCGTATTTCCTTAATAGTGAAGAAGAAAGGTTTATTATTTTAACCAAAATTAAGTGTGGGGGGGATAAAAAGGCAGAGAAAGAGAAAGAACAACTCTGGCATGGCCCTGTTTTAAGAGTTTTTCCCCATAACAACTTGAAGTGGTAGCATGGTCTCTAAAATATTTTCTTCTACCCCTCTCCTTCAAACCTGAAAATACTTTTTTCTCTCTAATAACCCTATTTTGTCCCTTCCCCATAGTTTCCATGTGAATTCTTTGCTTACTTCTGGGTCCTTCACTTCTACCTGAGCCATGGTGTCTCCCATTTTAATATATCCCTGGTTTTGCTCTGTGGTGTTCTGGACTAGGAGCAATCTCCTGGGTTATCTTTGCTCTGGCTGTACCTGACCAAAACCTGTCCTTTGTCACTTGCCACCATGTGATTCCTATGCTATTAGAGTGGCAGCAGTCATGTTGAAATCTCCCAATTTATTTGATGTTATTTGTTTATTTAGAGATGGAGTTTTGTTCTTGTTGCCCAGGCTGGAGGGCAGTGGCACGATCACAGCTCTCTGCAACCTCCACTTCCCTACTTCAAGCGATTTTCCTGCCTCATCCTCCTGAGTAGCTGGGATTACTGGCACCTGCCACCATGCCTGGTTAATTTTTATATTTTTAGTAGAGATGGGGTTTCACCACATTGGCCAGGCTGGTCTCGAACTCCTGGCCTCAGATGATCTGCCTGCCTCAGCTTCAAAAAGTGCTAGGATTACAGGCATGAGCCACTGTGCCCAGCCAGGAACCATCCAATTTAAAAGATGTGAGAAAAAGGTAATAATTATCAGTCCCTCATTCCAGGAGTCCATGGGGCTAAAGATCGGTGGCTTTTATTAACTCGAGGGTAATCTTTGTCATTTATCTCACCTGGAACAACTGTATTTTCCAGATACTTTTATAGTAACATTTTGTGCTTTTTTTTTTTTTAATTCAGAGCCTTTAAGTCCATTGAATTTTACTTTTTCCTTCATGGTATGCTTGTTCTTTAAAAAAGTAGGTAAACATAGTTATACATTCACACTTGAGTTTAAATTTCAAGCTAGAGCTAAATTCATTATTATGTATTCTAAAAGCACGTCTCAAAAAGGGAGAAAGAAAATAAAGTATTCATTGCATAAATACACAAAACTAGATCAAACCACATCTACAAATTCTAAGCCATGGTTTGAACTAACTACATATGATAGATCTGTTGCAGATATAATTTCTATGATTAAATTAGAAATCCTTTATATATATATATGCTGTAATATAACAAAGTAGATTTTAGATTATTTTTTCAATATGATGTAGTTTGCATTTCTTTGTTGCTAGCTGTAAATTGTTTTGAAAGTAACAGTAGTGCTATTTATCACAATCTGTTTTGCTTTCTAAAATACATCTGGGTGTGTGTTTAGAACTAAAATTAAAGTGAAAAACATATGTGTCCTGCTTCCTGGCATATTTATAATAAGAAATATTCAGAGGCTCTGTGCAGTGGCTCACACCTGTAATTCCAGTGCTTTGGGAGGCCAAGGCAGGAGGATCACTTGAGCCCAGGAATGTGAGATCAGCCTGGGCAACGTTGGGAGACCCTGTCTCTGACCCCTCCAAAAAATGAGAAAATTAGCCAGACGTGATAACACCACACCTATAATCCCAGCTACTCAGGAGACTGAGGTGAAAGGATTGCTTGAATCCAGGAGGTCAGGGCTGCAGTGAGCCGTGATCTCACCACTGCACTGCAGCCTGGGTGACAGAGTGAGACTCTATTTCCAAAAATAAAAAAGAAAGATTGATTCAGAGATAATGAGATTGAGTCTGTTTTTCCCCTAGTTTGGTAAAGTATAATACAGGGATATTATTTGGCCTATAAAGATATTAATCAGTTAATTGGTTTTAATAGCATTTCTCCAAATCAGTACTTTGGAACTATTGAACTAATACCAGTGTGGCAGAATTAAGCTAAAGCAAATTTTATATTAATTTCATACCCCAATCTTATCCCAATAAAGCAAATTTTATAAGACTGTAAGTGTACTGGTTCTGCTCATCATTAAAATTTAGGGGGGAAAAATATCCCATGTGTTACTGTTCTGTTAGAAGAACAGCCGTTAATTTTAATTTTTATTTTTACCAAAAATCTTTTTATAATGCTCAACACAAGTATGATTTAGTTGGTCCTAACATTTGAGACTCTTAAACTTTGATTAATTAATACCTACATTTATTGTTTAAAGGTGGCAAAAGCTAGGTATTACGGTAAATAAAACCCTAAAAGGAAAAAAGAACAAGCAGAAGAATTTGTCTTCTACATGTGTGTGTTGTACATAAATAGATTAACAGTATATTTTCATATAAGCTTTTCATACTTACAAACATCTTGCTGTGTACCTTTGGAAGAAGTGAAAGATACTAATTGATGGCAGTGATGATGACAGTGTTTGATTTGGGTTTTCATCTTTGCACTATTTGGCAATATTTTGTCCTAATCTTCTCTAAAGTGTCATCATTTTGGTTTCACATCTTAAGGAACATTATTTGTTTACTTTTTATTTCCTGCTCATTTGAAGCATCCCCAGACATCCAGTCCAACAGATCCTTGTCAAGATGGTATATTCATTTCAGGACAGCAGAACTACTCATCAGCCACAGTTAGTCACAAAGATGTTCCTCCAGACAGCTTGATGAAAGTAGGTGCTCAGAGAATAAAATTTAGTGTCTGTGAGCTTTCTATATTTTGCAGCTTTTGGAGTAGAAATACGTGCTTTAGCTGAAAGTACTTTTTTGAAGGCTTTCCTCCCTCGATTAGTAAGGATTTTAAAGTATCAGAAATACAAAATAGAATTTGACCCTGTCTACTGTTTCTCAGTTTACTCCCTGATTTTTCCATGCTGGAGAATTATTTTATTTTTGCATTGAAATTTCTATTATATTGTATCACCTATTTATTTTATCATTCGAATCAAGGCCTTTTTGGTATTCCTGATAGTAAAACTATTTGGAGAATTGAAGATGAAGTTGTGTTAAATTCTTCATTCTAGGATCTTTTATTATTACTAAAGTAAAATGTAATTACTTCAAATATAATTAGAAATCATCTTGAAAGACTTTTGTATATGTTAGAATAGATGATAGTTGTGTTCTTAGTACTTTTGTTGCAATTATCTATGTATGGCCAGAGCCAGAGAGAGAATTTTTTACTATCCTTCCTCAACTATTCTTTCTTATTTTTCTGATTCCATGCCTCTAGTGTGACCAGATATAATTCTGAAGCATAGTTATCTATTACATAAAACTTTTCTGTTGCTCTTCAGAGTAGCCACCTGATCATCTAATATATAAGTTCATAAGTTTCTATTATTTTATGCTTTTTTCTTTTAATTGAGCTTTGTCATCCAGTTTTTTTTTTCTTTTAATTACATACATTTTGTGGTTTAGGGTTACTGAGTTTAATACTTTTTAATTTCCTGAGCCATCTGCTAATTGTAGCTTAATATATTCCATGTGTATGTTTAACAATGATGTAGGCAAGACCAAATATCTGGTGTCACAGAGTCTTAAGGCTAGTAGTAATTATTACCTGGATTTTTCCCAGGAGAAAGATACTGAATCTGCATGCAGGAATAAATGGTATAAACATAGACAGTATCATGAACTATTTGCAGAATTGTGTGTAAGTAATAAAGCAACAGCGCAACCAGTTAATTACTCATGGGCAAACCAGATGCATTAAATCTACAATAATCAAGTAATAAACAGGTTTCTTTCCCCAAAAATGTAGGGCTGATATAGCACTTCATTTTTCTTCTCTCTAACCAATATAAGATTTGTCATAGAGTAATATCCTTGTGTTCTATCACAAAATATGCATGTGTGTTCCCAGACTTCAGAATTTAAGTTCTCAACAATAACACGGGTTAACAGTGAAGTAGAATGCCTTGTTTAAAAAGTACAAATCTTCATCAAAGCTAAGCTACTTTGTTTCTTTCAGCAAGGTTTACCAAGAAAAGCATGCAGTTCTGAAACTGTTGCCTTATCTTTCTCCAAACTTTTCTACTTTTGGATAATTTAGGAAAATGAACCTCAGCTGTTTCCCTCATAGTTTTCCCATAATTTCCTTGTCAATGAGATTTTCTTTCTCTAAATAACCAACAAGAAAATTATATATTTTTTTACACAAAAATCTTTTTATATGCAAATATTTGTAATATGACTGTAACCTCTTTTTTTTTTTTTTTTTAGAGACTGAGTCTTGCTCTGTCACCCAGGCTGGAGTGCAGTGGCATGCTCCCAGCTCACTGCAGCCTCAAACTTTTGGGGCTCAAGCAATCCTTCTACCTGAGCCTCCCAAGTAGGTGGGACTACTGGTGTGGACCACCATGCCTAGCTAATTTTTTTCTTTTTTTAAGAGATGGGGTCTTGTTGTTTTGCCTAGGTTGATCTTGAACTTCTGGCCTGAAGCACTCCTCCTGTGTAGGCCTCCCAAAGTGCTGGGATTATAGGCATGAACTACTGCACCCCACCTCTTAATTTTAAAGATAGATTCCTCATGGTAACGAAATAAGCTATTAGTCACATTTCTACAAAGCTGATTTTAAGTCAGGTTTATTCTCTAAAAAAAATGAGAGGCATTAAAACAAAGATAGTTCTTTTAACAACAACAAACCAATTTCACGTTTTTTGTTTTTTGCTTTATGAAGAATAGGGTAGAATGTCAACATTTAATTTTTATGGCTATTAGTCTATGGAATTAATAATATTAAGAGATTGTAAAAGTTTCTAACATACAAGGAATAAGTCAGTTTTCTACTACATAGATAGCTGAATTGACTTGTTAATTTTGGAAAGGAGGGAATAAATGTAGAAAAGCATATTCAAATTTGGAAAGAATTTTACCACAAAATTAGTTCTTTTCTGAAGAAAAACATCAGCAATTTTGTGTATGTGTGTTTGATTTCGTATGGGAAAAGATACACATCTCATAGATTGGCTTAAATTTTAAAATTTTGACATACTATGTGCCATTTTAACATTTGGTTACTGTAAAATAGTTCTAAGAAAATACAAATATTACAAAAAAGCAAGTAATTTAAAATGTAGATATGATGTTCTTCCATTTGAAAGCTTAAAAAGTGAATTTAACAACAAGCACTCAGGAAACTTTAGAATTAAGATGTTAATAGCTTAATTCTTTTAAGGTTTAAAATTATAGAAAAATAGTAAGTGGCATGGTATTGTTTGACTTATTAGAATGTGAAAACTCTAGTGCTTTTATGATGCTCCAAGAAGAAATCCAAATATTTGAAATAAGACATTATTATTGGTCATTTTAAGATACTTCATGTTTTTCTTAGATGCCTTTGAGTAATGGACAGATGGGCCAGCCTCTCAGGCCTCAGGCAAATTATAGTCAAATACATCATCCCCCTCAGGCATCTGTGGCAAGGCATCCCTCTAGAGAACAACTAATTGATTACTTGATGCTGAAAGTGGCCCACCAGCCTCCATATACACAGCCCCATTGTTCTCCTAGACAAGGCCATGAACTGGCAAAACAAGAGGTAAGAATAACCAAGACTATTTGAAATATGGGACTAAGCTTTTTATGTATTTTTATAGGTTACTTAATTATTAGCAATAAATCCATATAGAATTTTAACATAGTTATTACCATTTTGTTTAAAGTTTTACTTTTATGTTACATTTATAAGGTGTTGAACTTGGTAATTTTTATTTGACTTTGTGATCATATAGGATTTAGTATTTTGGGCCTGATTTTTTTAGTACAGTTGCTTTTCCACAACTGGTTGATACTCCAGTAGTCAGACATTTCTTACGAATATAAATAGGAGACCATTAAGCTAAACTTGTTCTGTGACACTTAAAATCTTAATTCCTTAGATTTTGAAATTTGACTACAGACTTCAAACTACTTTGAGTATTTAATATTAAAAAGTAATTAAAAAGCGAGCCACACATTCATATATCTTCATAGTTATTAATAACATTATGATATTAGAAAGTTAGGTAGAGATCAAATGGTTTATTCATTTTGGTTGTGTCTCTGGTGAAAGGGAGTGTTTCATTCTTGCATCTTTTTTTATAGCTTGGTTATAAAAACTATCAATTGTTCATATTTTAAAATCCCAACTCCTTTGAAGCCTTTAAACAGGTTCAATAAATGAAGAGTTGATACCACAAAACCACCAATGGATCTTTTAGATATCTTAGGAAAAAAGCCAGTAAACAGATACTGTGTAATTTAGATGTCCCACAAGTGTAAACTGATACACTTGTTTTTATGTACTATGTCATTAAAATCTGTGATGTCTAAAAAGTAAAACAGGGTCAATATTAATTGATTCCTTATCCTCATAGGACAAGCAATAAAATTAGGAGCTATGCTTTATATAATCCCAGCTCTGCCTTTAACTCACTAACTCATTAACATAATATTCTATGTTGTATTTCACTTCGTCTGACCAAATGTTTATTTTTGATGAATTCTTATTTATGTTTGCGTGGACTTAATCCATCAATATTTAAATATGGATGTTGTTGCATTATAGCTTTTTCTGAAATAGTAATAGTTTCCTTTATTTTCATATTAATTCAGATTCGAGTGAGGGTTGAAAAAGATCCAGAACTTGGATTTAGCATATCAGGTGGTGTCGGGGGTAGAGGAAACCCATTCAGACCTGATGATGATGTAAGTTTTCTTTGTATATTCTCAAAATATCTATAAAGTTTTATTTACCAATTCAATATTTCTTATATGTAAGTGAAAATCTAATAGATGTTTATGTAAGTCTAGGTAGACATCACCTTGATTCCCCTCGCTATTGCTTAGCTTTCTGTTTTGTAATTTGATAAGTTCAAGTTAATTGAAGAAAAACAATTTAACCAAAAACTTTGAATGTTTATGATATTATCGAGTGATTTTTAATTTTCTTAACACTTTTTCATGCATCTATTGAAATAATTTTATTACTTTAACAAATATCACTAAAGTTAGAATCACTAGGGGTAAAAATAACTAGTTTGTCACAGTATTATTCAGAGAAGTCAGGGAGAAAACTCGTACCATTATTCAAATATTTGCATGATGTGGAGGAAAAATTGCTCCTTGTTACTCTGTTATTTATACATACTGTTTTTAGTTAAATAATTATTATTTTTTGTTATTAAAGGGTATATTTGTAACAAGGGTACAACCTGAAGGACCAGCATCAAAATTACTGCAGCCAGGTGATAAAATTATTCAGGTAATTAAAATGAATATTTATTTATTTTTCATTTTATAACACTAATGTTTTCAGAGTTTAAAATGTATTCACTTTAGCTTTAAAAATTGTGATTAAAAGTGTGATGCATCATAGGATTTTGTTTAAGTTCAGGAATGCTAATTTTTACTAATTTGAGGGGGATTAGAGTACCACTTCATGGATGTGGGCTGTTGTCCTTTCAGAAATGGAGAAGAAAAATTTTAAATCTGAGAAGCTCTTCTTATTTTTCTCTGTCCCCTCCTTTTCTTTGTTCTTTCAGCTACTCATTTTACCTAAGCACTTGTAGTCTTAGGAGGAAGACAAGCCTAGGACACAAGTGTAGCTCTCATTTTCTACTCGTACTGTCACTGTTCTTAGTTGAAAACTAAAAAAATAACCCTCAAACAAAACAAAACAAAAAAACAGACAGACATTCAAATCTAGTAGCTGCGGATTCTGAAAGCCAGACTGAGTTTGAATTCTGGTTCCAACACTTTTTAAAAATAAAATTAATTTAAAATGTTTTTAAATAATTTAAAGCTTAGAGAAAAGCCACAATAATTTGCTACACTGTCTTTGGCATTTATTTTCCTCTGTCTTCTCCTTTTCTCCCTCCCTTTCTCTACACACACACACACACACACACACACACACACACACACACACACACACACACACACACACACACAGACACTCTCACACTCTCTCTCTCTCTCTCTTCTCTTTCTCTCTGTCTCTCTCTCTTTCTCTCTCATATACACTCATACAGTTATACACATTTATTTTTGTGAACCATTTGGGAATCTGTGGTTTCAGTTTTGTAACTGAACAAGTTACTTTTTCTCTCCATGCCTGGGCTTTCTCTTCCCTAAAATAAGATGGTGAAAGAATCTTTTTTGAGTGTTATGAGAATCAAAGGATCTAATTCGTGTTACACACTTAGAATTGTGTGTTTGATACATAGTAGAACCTCAGTAAATATTAACCTTAATTGTGAGAAATACGGTGGACTTGATGTGATGGCTCAAGACAATGGGAAGACTAGGCCTTGCCTTCTGCTACCCCACAGTTTGGTCACCTCAGGTGCACATTAACATTATGTACCACCATGTCTGACATTATTTCTTACACAAGTGATTCCTAACATTGGGCTGCTACATAAGAATTCTCTGAACAACTGGACTAAATACACATTTCTAGACTCTATCTTCAGAGACTATTCCTTGGTTTGGGTAGGGCCTGTGAATCTGTATGTTATTTTAAGTTGTCAAAGTGATTCTTATTTTCTTCCAGGTTTGTGAATTACTTGGCAGAAATGCAAATAAATTACTAGAAAATGTTTTTCCTAAAAGCATTTTTCCTCTTTCTTCTAGGCTAATGGCTACAGTTTTATAAATATTGAACATGGACAAGCAGTGTCCTTGCTAAAAACTTTCCAGAATGCAGTTGAACTCATCATTGTACGAGAAGTTTCCTCATAAGCACTGTGGACAAAAAAAAGGGGGGAAGACAGCAAGATTTATTGGAAGATACTTGCAGGGGAAATTAATATTTTGACTATTTTTATATATAAAGAAGAACTCAAAAAATTATGTTCAAATTTGTACATTAATGAAGTAATGGAACTTGTGGTTAGAGGGAAAGAACCACTGTACAGAATATAAAGGAGACTGTTGAATTCATACCATATAAAACTTGTTAGGTTTTTAAACATAGCAATCAAGGTTACAAAAACAAACCTGTGTTGTTTTTGTATAGATTGTAGGTTTATTTTTGGATTTCATACATGACTGAACTGTGTGCAAGGCAATAGTTAGCCTTGATTTTAGCCCAGAGATAGATGGCAGAGCTATCTATCTCATAGCTTTTATGCCCTTATTTTTATTCAACTGGTATTAATGTTTTTCTCCTGAAACTACTTTTTTTGATGTGGGCAAGATATTTGAAGTGTTGGCTTTTGCTATGTGCATATTGAATTGAAGAGTGAGTAGGTGAAGTTGGTGCTGGTGGGTTCACTTTCCAAGGCCAGATTAAAACAGTTATTTTCTATAAAAATCTGGAAGCAAAGAATGGGGACGGGGAGAGCTATGTGGTAGTTTGTTTTTATTAAGAGAACAATGCAATAAAATATGTAATGTCTTTTTTAAAAAGTAAAAAAGACAATAATTGCATTTTATGAGCTTTACAGGATCTGTTCTTGTCATAGCCATTGACTATACATTTGCTACTGGTGATTCCGTTTTTAATTTTTTAGTCACAGGAAAATTTTAACTCTACTGTAGATGCATGTCCATGCATTTTCTGTGTTATGGATATCCCCTTATTTTTTTTTTTTTTTTTTTTTTTGCAAATGGTGGTACTTGCAATCTGTTTTATAATTAGTGCTCCATTTAAATCTAATTTATAATTTTTATTTTAAGCAGCAAATGAAACAAAAATGGCCAGTTTTAAGACTGTGTTGCCTGTAACACAAAATATAAGAAAGTTTAGTAGGAAAGCCTCTTTTTTCTGTTTGGCCTTGCATTGCCTTGGTAAAGTAAAAGGAAACAGTACGCATGGAGCTAGGAAACCAAAGTAAGTTTGTGAAACTGGCACAGTGATAGAGAATTGCTGTGGAGAGTTGTAGAGCAAAGGGATGATCCGGTCCTTGAGGCCTACCAGTGTGTAAAGGTGTTCAAATAAAGGGCTGTTTCTACAGGTAACATTAAATGTGAACTCAACACTTCAGAGTCTTTAAAGGGTTTCTACGTCTATGTATCAGTGTAATAGTGTTTTACCACCAACTGCCTTTGTTCCTAGTTACTGTAACAAATATTTGATGATAATAGAGGTTTATTAATTTTGTTATCCAGACCATTAATTTTATTTGTTTTTGTTTTGTGTAATCAAATAAATTTTGAGTAACATGCAATGGTAAGGATTAATGCATGGTTATTTGGACCAGAAAAAAGTGCCATAGAAAGACCAATAACTGTTTAGTTGAGGCTAGTCTGGAACCTTTCATTAGAGCAATATTTGGTTATTGCACTTCATTTTTATTTACTAAGAAATGCAATTTGGGAATTTTTAATCTGTTATGCTTTATCAACCTTGATTTTAATTAAGACTTTTATAAGGCTAGCTTAAAACACCAACCCACATTATTTTTGCAAAAGTGAGTTGGACTCATGTTCCATTCTTGCTAGTCAGAGTGAATAGGCAGCACTTTTAAAAATATGTGAACTCAAATATTGCACTTCTTACAAGATGTTATCAATTGGTTATTGTACTGTATAGTTTTAATAATTTTGATTGAAACCCTTTAACAACTCTTTGTAAATTTTAACTCATTTTAGTTGATTTTCAGTACTATTTACATAGGAATTGATTTTTATGGATATAGTAGAAGAAATGTGCTGTATTTTGATAAAATTCACTTATTGTATGTGTGTTGTAATCTCTAAAAAAAAAAAAAGAATGACAGCTTCTTTAAGACAAGTCTCGGTGTTCCCTTTATTCTTAGTTTGTTTTTAAATATTAATTTTTGCATTCTAAAATAGTTAACATTCCTTTTACTGATTTCAGATTTTCAGTCATATTCTACTTTTAATCAGAAATACATTTAGTAAGTATAATCGTGAAGTTTTCAACTACTTTACCTTGAATACATAGATAGATTATAATTTTGGAAAAGGAATTAAGCCTCTCAGAACAATGGATCTTCAGTTCCATTAACCTTAACTTCATTCTCTGCACATTACACTGAAGTATTCTAAGTGCAACAGATGTTATATATCACTGGTATTTTGTCCTACTGTAGTTAATTAAAATTTTATAATATTCTTGCAACACAAAGTTGAGTAAGAAACTTTACAAGAGGAGTAGTATAGCCAAGTTTTCTTTGAAAATATTGGAAAATTAAAATTAAATGACAGGACTTTTAATTAGAATTTTGTTGTAATAAGTTTCAAAATTTGAATAAAAGAATAAATTTTTTGAGAAAGTAAAGAAGACATTTTTAGTTTATATATTGTTGAGGAAATTGTAGTTAAGGCATATACCCATAACTAACTTTATTTTAATGAGTATTGTAGCAGTTCCTCAAAACCACAACTATCTTTTAGTGGTTAAAATTTCTTACTCTAGCCAGTGAAAAATTTTAGTATGATCAATATATGCAATATACAGTTGTTGACATAATCTAAAGTTTTAGGCTGATTAAGGAATCATTAGTTCATCTAAATCAGTGAAATTCTAAAATTCCTTACATATTTATTTTGTAAATATTCTTCTGACCTCTTTGGACTGGATATGAAGATGTACATACACTTAATACTTTTAAACACAAAACTTGCCATAATCAGAACTAAGCTTTTAATTTGCTCTACTTTAAAAATCCCCATTAGCAGCTATGTAACATTTTATCAACCAACATTTATTCAGCATTCCAAATTTTTGTATGTATCTAGATGAAACAACACATAGAGGACAGATAACAAACTAATGATGTTTAAACTGGTTTATTTACAAAATTCAGGGTTAGAGAAATTCTCATGAAAAATACACAATTTTTATGAGCATTAAAAGCATGTATATCTGGGTGTGGAAAAAGTGTAGTTTATCTCAAGTTAATATTCTAAAGGAAACTATTAAGATGGGAAATCTTTTTCGGAGACTGACGAGTGAAATCTATTTGGAAGGTTTTTTTTTCCCACTGGGTCTGTTACATTCTTATGTAGCCTTTTAATATTCAGTGAATAGGTTTATAAAATAGACATTGATATGATTGATCAAGAGCTTTAATTGATGAACAAGTGAACAAGATGTCTCTTTTTTTAAAAAAAAAAAGTAATCTAGACAGGCAGCCGACTCAGACCTTCAGGTATGCATTTGTTTCTAAATAAGAACCTTCAGAAAAAGTTAACAAAATTCTTCTATCTAAAACTGTTATTTCTTTTTTTTCTATACCAATTAGATAATATATTTTATTTAAAAATATATTCACAGCAACCACAAGAACTAGATAAGGAATAAACATCATAAAATATATGCAGAGAAAAATATGGAGAAAATTGTAAAACTTTATTAAGGACTGCTAATTCCACACAGAATTCATAAGTCCAGAGGATAGTAAGTAGTCATTTAATTTTGGAAAATTCTTAAGAGAATGCTATCTTCTACAGTCTCTTCAGGAAGCAATTTTTCAAGGTTAGAATTTGTGGTCAGCTATAATATACAGTCCTAATATCCAACCACCTGAAAATCTCATGCTAAGCTGAGAAAGCCTGTTTTAGAGAAAACACCTTAAAAAAAATTTTTTTTAAAGAGAACCTGGATTTTATTGTAGAGAACAATCAAAATACTCCTGAACCTTTTATAGAATCTTTAGGAAATAAACAGACAAAAATCCTGTTACAACTTTCCTTTCTAATGTAACAACCAGGGACAATGGTGATCTGCTAGGCATCGAAGCTATAGAATTATGCTTTTCCCCTCAAGGGATTCAATAAAGCTTATTTTTAATGAAAACAAGCCTATAAATATTGATTTTCCTTAAATCTAATCAAATTAACCTTTTTTGTGTTCTTCCAACATATAACTTAAGAACGGTCTTTTTTCGGTTGCTCTTCTTTCAAACTTTTCCTTGTCAGAAAACTAAAGAAAAACATTGTTAAAAAATGAAAGCATGAGCAGAGAGCATGGATTTTAGGATGGATGATTTTAAGTTTCATCATCTTCGTGAAACGAAGAACCTAATACTCTGAGAACTAATGCTGGTCCAGAATGCATACTAAACATCTCATATTTGGATCATCCTTCACTGCAGCATCCCTCAAAGGAACATTCATTTTCCCAAGAACAGGAAGAATTGTTTGCAGACTTGACTGTCAGAAATAAGTTATTCAAGGTAGCAAAAATGGAGCATGCTTTAATCTCCTCATCCTGTCCACATACATATAAAGGATGGAAAAGATTATTAATACTCCGATAGGCAAAGGTGTTATGTAATAGTCTTACCAGTTTTGTAAAATAAGGGAGTACACTGAATCCATAATTTTTGAGAAATTCTTTGAAGGGCTAGAACCAGAGAATTCTACCATGAAAGGTGGATTTTGCTTCAGATGAAAGACAATATAAACGACCAAGAATGGTAGTGATACTGCATTATTAGAAATTGGTTTAGTTCAACCACCTTTTATATGCCAGGCTGTGTGCAGAAAGGACATCTGATTCAAAGCAGGAGTAATGAATGTGGGTACCTAGATTAAGAAAGAAAACCAGTATAGTCCTTTTGAGCTAGCATGGTCTGACCATTGGCATGTTCTTCCTTTTGTCCACCATTAGTGCAGATAGTTTGCAATAAGCAAGTAACTCTTAGGCTCACAGTAGGGTGAAAACAAAAGTAATTGAAACTATGAAAGTAACACCGTGAGAGTTACAAACAGAAGCACCAATATCTAAAGAAATCAATTTGTAATATGATACCTTCCAAGGGATAGAGAAGGATATTGGTTTAGAAAACAAGCTGTGTGAAAGGATTTAGATGTCTTATTTATTTATTTATTTATTTATTTATTTTGAGACGGAGTTTCGCTCTTGTTACCCAGGCTGGAGTGCAATAGCGCAATCTCGGCTCACTGCAACCTCCGCCTCCTTAGTTCAAGCAATTCTCCTGCCTCAGCCTCCCGAGTAGCTGGGACTACAGGCATGCGCCACCATGCCCAGCTAATTTTTGTATTTTTAGTAGAGACAGGGTTTCACTATGTTGACCAGGATGGTCTCAATCTCTCGACCTCGTGATCCACTGCGCCCAGCCCTTAGATGTCTTTATAATGTAAAATAGAATGGTCAAACAGCTGGGCTGGAGAGTAGAAAGGTACCTAAATGGCTAATTAAAAAGCTTTACGTTTAGATTCCATAGAAAGTAATGCAAATGAACTAAGAAATAATGTGAAATGACATATGGAAGAAAAGTTCTCATGTTCCAACGTGAGTCTTTCTTCAAAGGAAACAAGGGGGAAAAATAAAATTTCCTAGAGCTGAAGCACAACATAGGTTTTCAGACTGAATGAGAACATTTAGTGCCAAACAAAACTAAACGTACACTTCTAGATACATCTTCATGAAATTTTAGAGTAGATATAAAGAACATCTTTGGCTAGGTGTGGTGGCTCAAACCTATAATCCCAGCATTTTGGGAGGCTGAGGTGGGCTGATCGCTTGAGTCCAGGAGTTCAAGACCAGCCAGGGCAACAGAGTGAAACCCCATCTCCAGAAATAAAGTCAGGCATGGTTGGTGTGCACCTGTATTCCCAGCTACTCAGAGGCTAAGATGGGAGGATCACTTGGGCCCAGGAGATGGAGGTTGCAGTGAGCTGAGATTGTGCCACTGCAATGCAGCCTAGGTGACAAAGTGAGACTGTGCCTCAAAAACATTTTAAAAATAAAAAGAACATCTTAAAAGTTTCCAAAATGTAAAGGAAATGTTTACAAAGTGAAAAGGATTGGATTGACATCGTAACTGTCACTAGCAATTTGAATACAAGAAGACTCAAGTTATTTGAGTTGGAGGGCAAAATAATGACATTTTCAGGAATTCAGGGACTCAGAATTTACCTCTGTAAGAAGTACTAGGGGATACTCCAACAAAATGGAAAATCTTAAAAGTAGATTTGGGATCCAAGAAATAATATTGACCAAACCACATGTAGTGGAGCAGAAATAAGTGTAACTAGTGGTGATAGTAAAATAAGAATGAAAGTATAAATAAATACTGGAAGTATAAATGAATAAAATAATCAATGGAAATACCAAATGGTTTCTACAAGTGAGACAATCCGACTTAAAAAAAAATTTTATTTTTATAGAGAATCACTATATTGCCCAGGTTGGTCTCGAAGTCCTAGTCTCAAGCAATTCTCTCACTTTCCTCCCAAAGTGCTGGGATTACAGGTGTGAGCCACTGTACCCAGCCAAATAAATGACTTTTTCTAAAAGAAACTACAGATTGGTTAATTTTAAGTGCTCATAGAAAAATCTAGATTGGAATTCTTGGGTGAATAATAACTACAGAAAGAATAGTGTTATGTATGTTCATATAAATAAATACAGTTTGACTCCACTGCATCTTATCTATTTTTCTAGTGATGAGCACCTGTGATGCTGCCAATTTCTCTACTTCCCCGCTGCCGTAGACAATACAGTGGTGAGTATCCTAATTCACGTCATGTTATGGACCTGTGCTAAAATTTGTCTAGCATATATTTGCTAGAGAAAATACAATTGCTAAGTCACAGGACTGTTTAATTTTAGTAAATTCTGCTAAATTACTTTCTAAAAAATCTGTAATAGTTTATATTCTCACTAGCTAGATGTGAAGATTCTCATTTCCTCACATATTTTCAAACGATATGTGACTTTCTAACTTTGGCATGTTTGGTGGATATAACATTGTATTTTGGTATTAGTTTAAATTCCATTTTTCTGACTCCTGGGGTGTTTGACAACTATCCAGCTGTTAAGGTTTACCATTCTGTAAATTTCCTATTCTTTTTGCCCATTTGTCTTTTTTTCCCTCATTTTTCTGTAAAGACTAATTGGTAGCAGTTTTTCTTCTGTCTATTTTCTTTTTTTCTTTTTGAGACGGAGTCTCACTCTGTCACCCAGGCTGGAGTAGTGGAACGATCTTGGATCACTGCAACCTCCACCTCCTAGATTCAAGCGATTCTCCTGCCTCAACCTCCCAAGTAGCTAGGCTTACAGGCACTCACCACCACCCCCAACGAATTTTTGTATTTTTAGTAGAGACAGGGTTTCACCATGTTGTCCAGGCTGGTCTTGAAATCCTGACCTCAAGTGATCCACCCACCTTGGCCTCCCAAAGTGCTGGGATTACAGGCATGAGCCACCGTGCCCAGCCAGTTTTTTGTCTATTTCAGTTATTGCTGGAGTCATTTGAAACATTTAAAATATCTTCTCCCAGCCCATAGCCTGTGTCTCTTTGTTTATGGTAGCTTGTTTGTTTACAAAAAAGATTAACATGGATAAGGACAAATCCATCATTTATGCTTCATCATTAATTAAAGTTTTCTTCATTCCTGAAGAAAAGTTTTCTTACACATTTACTTCTATTAATTACTTAGATTTACTTAACATTTAAATCTTTTCATCTTGAGTCTACCACTGAATATGGTGTAAGGTAGTGATCCAGCTCCAAGTTTTCTCTGCTGAAGACTACTTTTTCCTATTAATCCTATGCAAACGTTATTGTGTATCAATACAGTTGCATGCCTATGTATACACACGACTGTCACTGAGCTCCCTATTATGTTCTTTGGTCTGTTTTTCTGTCTATGCCTCTGTATCATATTTTCTTTTTCAGCAAAGTTGTAAGTTTTATTATGACCCCTTATCATCTACATTTTTCTATTAATATTTTTCTATATTTGCTTTATTGTAGCGTGTTATTTTTATAACTAAAACTTTGTATCTATCTTAATATCTTATTAGCAGTGATCCTCAATCTTCAGTGTAATTCAGAGTCAATTAGAGGGCTTGTGGGGCCTCACCCACATGGCTTTTAATTAAGTAAGTCTGAGTTAGAACCCAAGAATTTACCTTTCTAGCAAGTTACCAGGTAATGCTGATGCTGATGGTTTGAGAAGAGAGAATCACCGTCTTGTAGGAGAAGTCTTCCTTTTTGCTCCTGCTTCTTCCGTATGCAGAGTAAGTTTTTTGGCATTGATTTTCTGGCCATGATGGATTTACCATACCTCCTGAAATGAATAAAAACAGGCAAAATATTTGAAACAGTGATTTTCAAAATACTGGACACTAAGCAATGAAGGACAGTGGTCCCTGAAGGACAGAGAAAAAAAGACGTGAGCACTATGATTATCCCCAGATTACTACCTTGATAGAACTTCCAGGCCATGGAACAAGAAGGGAGAACCCTGTAGAGCCTGACAGACTTTCTATGTTGAGGAAGTGGAGCTAAGAGTTTAGAGAAACCAATAAAGGTACAGTTGACAAGGTAAAATAATGGAGAGGACAGGGCTGCATACAGAGAACTCCAAAGAACTGCATAGGGTTGTCTTTGTGAATTCACCCAAGTACTGCAGCACAGAAAGTGCCCAAGGCTGGGGAAAGAACTACCTAAAAGGATTACCTAAAAGGTAATCCTACCTAAAAGGATTAGAGGTAACAGTAACCTGCACTTGCAGTTAACAGTCCTCACACAAAATGTGTAATGCCTATTCCTATCAGCAAGACTGGAAGATTTCATGATTCACAAGCATAGGGTAGGGTATACAAAAGGATCTTGCATCAGTGCTGGGTAATCATTAACCCTAGATTAGTATCTGCTTCAGTCCCACTTAATACATCTTAAAAGCAAGACCTGGAAGGATTACACTGTTTCCAAGTAATGTAACTGTAAACCAGAATGAATCTTAAGAATATTTATAGGCATACAGTAATACCTGGCACCCACAACATAAAATTCACAACATCTGCCATCCAACAAAAAAATACCAAACACGCAAAGAAACAGAAAAATATGACCCATAATGAGGTAAATAAATCAAAACTGACCTCAAAGCTGACACATATGTTAGAATTCAGATAATGGCATTAATATGGTTATAACTATATTCTACATAATCATAAAGTTAAGAGACATTAAAGATTTTTAAATGCAAATTGAATTTTTAGAAATGAAAACTACACTTGTAGAAGTTAATTCCACACTAGAAATGAGTGAGGTATATAACACAATGAGTAAGATTAACAGCAGATCGCACAGTGCAGAACAAAATATTACTAAATTTGAAGACAAAATAATAGGAACTCCAAAATGAAGCTTAGAGATTTTAGAGAATTTTTTTAAATGAACAATAGCTATAAATTATGGCTTAATTTCACTAATACAAGTGTAATTAGAGTTTTTGAAGGGGAGAAGAGGGGCCAGAAAGAAAAAGAAATAATAACTGAATATTTTCCAAATTTGATAAAAATTAAAAACCCATAGGCCCAAGAAACTCAACAAACTCTGAACACAAGAAACCTGTGGGAAACTATACCAAGGAGCATTGTAATCAAATTACTCAAAACCAGTGATAAGGTGAAAACCTTAAAAGCAGCCAGAGGAAAAAAGACATGCAAAGAAAAATAAAGACAAAGGTAATGACAGGTTTCTTGCCTGAAAGAATGCAAGTGAGAAGACAATAGAATAACACCTTTAAACTAATTAAAGAGGAAAATTGTCAACCTAGAATTCTATATGTACAAAAGAGTATCTTTGAAAAAATAAAGAGAAAAAAAAGTTTTTATGACATATAAAAACTTAATGCCATTCAAGCTCACACTGTAAGAAATATTAAAGGAAGTACTTTAGGCAGAAAGAAAATTATACTAGATTGAAATCTGGATTTACACAGAGGAATGAAGAGCACCAGAATTGGTAATTACATGGGTAAAGATTTTTTAAAATTTTTATTATTTAAATGTCTTCAATATCTTACAAAAGTAATAGCAGATTTCTTGCCTGAAAGAATACAAGTGAGAAGACAATAGAATAACACCTTTAATCTAATGAAATAAAAAAATTGTCAACAACCTAGAATTCTAAATGTACCAAAGAGTTTCTTTGAAAAAATAAAGAGAGAAAAAAAACTTTTTATGATTTTTATCACCATCAAGCTCACATTATAAGAAATATTAAAGGAAGTGCTTTAGGCAGAAAGAAAATAATACTAGATTGAAATCTGGATTTATACAAAGGAATGAAGAGCACCAGAATTGGTAGTTACATGGGTAAATATTTTTAAAATTTTTCATTATTTAAATATCTTCAAATCTTACCTGTTTGAACAAAAGTAACAATCAATGTATAATGAGATCTATAACATATATAAATATAAAATGACAACAATAACACAAAGGTCAGGAGGGGAGAGATGTAAGTATATTATAAGGTTCCTATATGTGAAGTAGTATATCACTCAAAGGTAAACCATGGTAAGTTAAACATGCATACTGTATACCATAAAAAAAAATGCTAAAATGACAAAATACAAAGAGTTATAGCTAATAACGTAACAAAGGAGGTAAAATGAAATGATAAAAATAATCCAAAAGAAGGCATATAGAGGAAAAAGTGAAGACAGGGACAATAGGGACAAAGGGATAACATATAGCAAGAAGGTAGGTTTAAGCTTAACCATACCAAAAGTTGTATTAAATGTAAATGGTCTAAATATTTCCATTAAAAGGCAGTGGTATCAGATAGACTTTTAACAAAGCAAGAGGCCAGGTGCAGTGGCTTATGCCTGTAATACCAGCTCTATGGGAGGCCAAGACAGGTGAATCACTTGAAGATCGGAGTTTGAGACCAGCCTGGCCAACAGGTCAAAACCCCATCTCTAATAAAAATACAAAAATTAGCCAGGTGTGGTGGTGCACAACTGTAATCCCAGCTACTTAGGAGGGTGATGCATGAGAATCGCTTGAACCTGGGAGGCAGTAAGCCGAAACTGTGTCACTGAACTCCAGCCTGAGCAACAGAGTAAGACTTTGTCTAAGAAAAAAAAAAGCTAATTGAATCTAGCTCCAAGCCCCGCTTGTCATAAATTTTAGTGTACTTGACTTTGATATATAGGATGAGACATAGGTTAAGTTTCATTTTTTGGTTCCACTACTGTTTATTGAAAACATTGTTCTTTCCCTATTGAATTCCCATGGTGTTTTGTCAAATAAATTGACCATATATGATTTATTTATGCTGTTTCATAGGCTGTACATGCCTATCTTTATGCCAGTACCACACTGTCCTGATTACTGATATTTACAGTAAGTCTTGAAATTATGCAGAGTAATTCTTCTCAAATTTTCCTATTTTTTCAAGGTGATTCCAAGTCCTTGGCATTTCTGAATAAATTTTAGAATGAATTTATTAATTACAACACAAAAGGCTTACTTAGATTTTAGTTGGATTACATTGAATCTGTAGATCAATTTGGGGAGTATTAACTTCTTAATGATACTGGTTTTCCAATCCATAAGCATGATATTACTTGAGGTCTTCTTTCATTTCTCTCAGTAATATTGTGTAGATTTTGGTGTACAGATCGCATACATTTTAATAAATGTGTCCCTAAGTAGTTCATATTTTGATGCTATTACAAATGGTATGGTTTCTTAAATTTTAATTTCTGATTGTTCATTGCTAACTGTAGAAATGCAATTGATTTTATATGCAGATGCATCTTGATTTATAAAGGGGATTACATCTCAATAGACCCATCGTAAGTGGAAAATGCCTTAATACACCTAACTTTCTGAACATAGCTTAGCCTAGCCTACCTTAAATGTACTCAGAATGCTTACATTAGCCTACGATTGGGTAAAATTATCTAACACAAAGCCTATTTTGTAACAAAGTGTTGAATATTTCATGTAGTTTATTTAATACTCTTAGGTACAGTTTTTACTGAATATGTATTACTTTCACACCATTGTAAAGTCAGAAAATCGTTGAGTGGAACCATCAAGTTGGAGACTCTGTATTGACCTTGTATTTTGCAACTTAACTAAATGTATCAGTTCTAGTTTTTACATAGACTATGATATTTCTGTCATTTTTCATCCAATTATATATGCCTTTATGTTTCTTGCCTTACTGCATTGTCTGGACTATTTAGGCCAGTGTTGAATAGAAGTTATGAGAACATACTTGCCTTTTTTCTGATCTTTTTTTTTTTTTTGAGACAGAGTGTCACTCTTGTTGCCCAGGCTGGAGTGGCACAATCTCAGCTTACCACAACCTCTGCCTCCTGGGTTCAAGAGATTCTCCTGTCTCAGCCTCCCAGGTAGCTGGAATTACAGGCATCTTCGTTAATTTGTTAATATGTTAAATCCCCCTGATTAATTTGTGAAGGATAATCTTGCATTATTGGATTAATCCCTATAAGGTAATGACATTGCTCATTTAATATGTTGCTAGATTTATTTTTGTTAATACTTTGGTAAAGAATTTTGTGTTTATGTTCATGGAAGTTATTGTTGGAAGATGACTCTATGTCTCTTTTCTGCACATCTTATGAGTTGAGGCACTGGTTATCTTTGAGATGAACCATTTTTTCCAAAATCTTTGTATAGTGAACATTCTTGTAAGATAGAGATAATGTCTCTCTCTGAAGCAGAGGGGAGGTTTGTTTACTATTCAATATAATAAAGATAATGTTTTGCTATGGGGCAAAGGTTAGCTTGGTTTAGTTGTAGCCCATTATACAAGTTTCAGATTTCTAAACTCTGAGTTCTTCAGCTTTGATGCAAATTCATTGCACATGCACTGTCAACCTGGGCTGCTCTGTGTCGCTCCCATGGGTCCTGGGTTGGGGGAAGAGGAACCAACATATATATGAAACACATGATACTTGTTATACTGTCAATAATACAATCTTTTGTCTCTGACTAAAGAGTCTCGTGTCTTTCACCAGCATTCATGAAATTATGGCAGTCTAAACTATTGGCTTGCAAATGAGGTAGACTCTCAGACCCTTCACAGTTTTTGACAGTTTTTGGTGATAAAAATGGGATGCTGACAGCGACCTGACTTTCTGGAAAAGAAAGAAAAGGTTTCCAGTGGTACAGGTAAGAGGAAATGAGAAAATTTTCTAGCACGTGATCTCGCCCAGTTGGTTGGAAGAAGGTGGTAGAAGGATCCCCTATCTTCTTACCTGTTACTATTTAGAGGCTGAGCAGCAAAGGTAGGATTGAAACAAGTTAATGGTTGCTCACTTTCTTCCAGGCAGGTTTTCACTGTAAAGAAAATATCCTGTTGGTTGGAAAGTCAGATGCCTTGGTCTCAATGGCCCTGAAGGCAGAGTTATAGCACCTCCATCAGAAGGGATGGGCTGATAAACCCTGAAAAAATTCAGGAGCCTGCCTGCTAAGTGTTTTGGGACCATGTGGCACATTAACAATGCTCAGTCTTCCTGGAAGTAAAGGAAGAGCTGTTCTCTCTTTAGTATCCCACCACAGAAACACAGCCCTAGCACCTTAATAGTCTCTGTGGAGTCTAATATTAGAGACAGTATGTGCGTTGCTTGAGCATTACACTTTGTCCTTTATGTAGACTGTCCCACAAACCAGTACATTTTGGTTTTGGTGAGACCCAAACCAAAATGCTGCATTGTAAGTGGTTCTGTGATTGCTGTGAAGCCATCTGTGGCACCCTCTCTAGCTAAAGACCCCCAAATCCTAATGGCTTTTTGAACAATAAGTCTCAGTGACTGAAGATTTTGCCAGTTGGAGTTTCTTGCCATGGGAGGCTGCCCTTGAGATTTTGAACTTGTCATCTCCTGTTTGTGGGAAACACCTCTTTTGAAAAGCAGCTATTAACTTGCTACTGGGGAATGACTGACCTATGGAGGCCTTGTGACTCTTTTGCCTGTATCAAGTTATTCCTGTTTAGGGACTCAGTGACCTAACAAGGTCGGAGGGTCCAACATGCTCATTTGTCAAGTAGTAATGGTATATTTCAGATGTAGTTCTCATCCCCATTTCACAATGGTCATTCAGTCGTTCCATGGGGTGAATGGATATCATCCAGTTGAAGGCTTATAGAAACAGGATAAATTGGATTGAGTACCCTTAGGCAGCTCTTCCAAAATAAGGAGTAGACTGACTTACCTCAACTAATCTGGGACTCTTTCATTGCATAAGCCAGCCAGGAAGCCACATTGGAGGCATTGTTAATCTGTGTCCCTCAACTGATATAAGTGCCATTTGGACCATTATCTTGCCTTCTTCCTGAAAACAATGTGACTTGTACTTTAGGGGTGGTAATGAGAGACTTCTAAATGTTTATGGAAACATCACCAGTAGATCATCTATCCCTCAAGCGATTGCAATTATCTCTTCAAAGTGAAAATAATGGGTATTCAAGAGAACTTCTTGGTGGGATGACTGACTCATTACATATGTGCAGCAGATGCAGGCAGTTATCCCCAATTAGAGTTATTCAATTAGAAAAGGTAATATTTCTTCTTGAATTTAGTTGACATTTTCAGCGACATCATCTTGAGCCTGGAGATATTCAGGTCAGCTTCAGCTCAATGGCCAAGGTTATTATGGGTGATAGAATTGTTCTAGACTTCCACCTTGCAGGCCAGAACAGTGTGGGCAATTTCTAATGTAGCTTGCTCTACATGTATTAATGTTTCTAGACAAGTGAAAAGGTCAACAGAATCTTAAGAGGAAAAACACTTGGCTTTCAAAGGTAAATCCTAACCGTTTATCGGATTTGTTTACCTGTTTGGGTCTAGGACCTTAGGGGGCAGGGTTGAGTTTACTATTATACATTATATCATCCTACTGTTGGGAATCTTCATTACCTTTTTTATCAAGTGTTATTTTTAAGATATCTGCTAAGAATCTGATTTAGATTCTTTGTTCCTTTATATGTAACAAATATTCTGTAAGCTTTTATTTATATTTACATTGTTTATTTACATTTCATGTAATTAAAATTAATTAATTTATATCATTTATCTCATGTAATTAACAATTTTTATTTGATTGAATTCAGTCTTTCTGTAATTTGACTAGGAATGGGGTTTTTCTTTTTTATCTTGAGCTTTTAAAAACGTGTGCATTTTCAATCTGAACTCCTCTTTTTTTTTTTTTTGTGAACTGGGCCTCCATTTGTTGCCCAGAGAGAGTGTAGTGGCATGAACACGGCTCACTGCAGCTTCTACTTCCTGGGCTCCAGTGATCCTCCAGCCTCGGCTTCCCAGGCAGCTGAGACTACAGATGCACACCACCATGCCCAGCTAATTTTTTTTTTTTTTTAGAGAGAAGATCTTACCATGTTGCTGAGTCTGGTGTTTAACTCCTGGCCATCCTCCTGTCTTAGCCTCCCAAAGTGCTGGGATTGCAGGTGTGAGCCACTGCACCTGGCCCTGATTTCTCATTTTTAATTTTTGAAAATTCTGTCATTTTTCTTCCAATACTTCATATTTTTCAAATAAGTCTAAGTGTTAGTAATCACAAAAACTGAGAAAGATTTAATTCACCTCTTAGCTTGGATCTTTAAATACTCAAATATATCTTGTTTATAAGTGATACATGTTTAAAATGGCACAAGAAGATTGAAAATTAAAAGATGTCAAAAGATATGCCTATAAATGTTGAATAAAAAAGTTATATATTAATGTTAGTAGTAGACCAAATAGAGTTCAAATATGAAGATTTAAAAAAATACAGAGTTCTTACTGATATAAGGCATTATACAGTAATAGCATATAACTAGAGAACCACTTGTTTTTGTTTTTTTTTTTGGAGATGGAGTTTTGCTCTGTCCTGCCCAGGCTGGAATACAGTGGTGGGATCTCGGCTCACTGCAGCCTGCGCCTCCCGGGTTCAAGTGATTCTCCTCTCTCAACCTCCAGAGTAGCTGAGATTACAGGCGCCTACTACCACACCTGGCTAATTTTATAATTTTAGTAGAGACGGGGTTTCACCATGTTGGACAGGCTGGTCTCAAACTCCTGACCTCAGGTGATACACCCACCTTGGCCTCCCAAAGTTCTGGGATTACAAGTGTGAGCCACCTCACCTGGCCGAGAACCACTTTAGATTTAGTGGCCAGGGAATGTTTCTGAGAGGAGGTGACATTTAAGTTGGGATCTAAGTTACAAGGAAGAATCAGTCTTGTGAGAATCAAGGCAAAGAGCATTCCAAACTGAAGGAAGACTTAGTACAAAGACCAGAAGCAAGTACAAGGGAAAGGAAACAATTTGAGATTGGAGACATAAGGAGAGGCCAATCAGATAGGGATTTGTGATTCAAAGAAAAGAATAGACTTTATGTATAGTGCAAAAGGATTATAGTTCAACTTCTATAAATCTGTATGTGGAAATTCTTATGCAACAGCCCAATATAGCCAAAGCTATAACATATAGATGTCTATAAACAATAGAGAATGTTTTGCAGCATTGTTTATAATGGTGAAGCTGAATCAATCAATAATTGATTGTATGAACTTACAGTACACAAACAATATGAAAAGTATTAAAATGATATTAAATTTTTTAAAAACTTGGGAAGAGAGGAAAATAAAGAGATTTGGAAGGACGCATTGTTAATATTTCTCAGGAAATATTTGAGGGGGAAAGGTGTGATGGGACACTTTCAGATTTGCTCTTTATATCTCTGTATTATTTAGATTTTAAAGTAAATATCACAGTCATGGAGCCGGTAATATTTAATCAAAGTCTTAGAATTACAAAAAATAATGTATTATTAAAATGTTCATTTTTTGGCTGGGCATGGTGGTTCACACTTGTAATTCTAACACTTTAGGAAGCCAAGGTGGGAGGATCACTTGAGCACAGGAGTTTGAGACCAGCCTGGGCAACATAATGAGTCCTCATCTCTATAAAAAAAAAAGAAAAGAAAAAAAATTTATTTTTTTTCGTTTCCTTGGGCCTCAAATTCTTTTATTCTGTAACTATAAAAATTCTGTAACTTTTTATCATGTAGCTATAAAAATTTTATAATTAGTTATCATATAATTATAAAAATCCTATAGTTCCTTTTGTAAGACATAACAAAAATAGAAGAATAATTTGACAAATTTGTTATCATAATAAGAGACTTTAATATGCTTCTCCCAGAAATAGACCTGTCAAAGAGATACAGTGTAAGCATTTCAATAGCACAGTTTAAAGTTTGATCCTTAAAAACACCACATACATGTGTATGTATATCTATCAAGAGAAAAGAGGAGGTGGACATTATACTCAATTAAAATGAAGACCATTAATTGATTTCAAATATGGAATATTTACCACAAAAAATTACCCTGTAGTAGAACACAAAAGAACTTTCAATTTAGAAAGCATATACAACATGCAATAAAATTAGAAATAGGCAAGAAAAAAATAACAAAAAGAATCCATCTATCTAGACATTCTTAAACACCTTTGTAAATAGCTCTTTGCAATATAATACAGTAGTTAAGTTTATAAGTTCTGAAATCATACACTTTCTGAATTCAAATAATAGTTTTTAGCTCTGTGGTCTAGAACCCAGGAGGCAGAGGTTGCAGTAAGCTGAGATCAAGCCACTGCACTCCAGCCTGCATGACAGACAAGACTCCATCTCAAAAAAAAAAAAAAAAAAAATTTTCAATGTCTTATACTGAGAGTGCTTCAAATCAAAACCCATGTAAAAAGAGACCCAAAGGAAAATTAGTAGCTTTAGATGAATTTCTAGGAAAACAATATATATTAGAAACAAAATATAATTTTACTTGTGAAGTTTTATAAAGATTAAATAACTAAGTAAGTACAATGAAGGGATTATTAAAGGTAAAATCAGAAATTATTAAAATAGGAAAAAATCCAGTAGAATTAGTCAATGATAAAGAATAAAAATTGGTTTCTAATAGACCATAAAGTAAGCAAACTTATAGCAACCATGATCAAGTGAAGTAGATGGGGGAAAGAGAAGAAAAAATATGTTTGAAATGATAAATAGCACCAAACTGTGTACTATGTAGCTCTTTATAGTACTATATTTGAAACAAACAACATAATATCTAAACAATACTAATTACCAAAACTACCTCAGAAAGAATAAGAAATTCTAAGAGACCATAAAAGAAAATGGAGTCAGATACTTAGCCTTAAAAAAAAAAAAAGACACCAGGTCCAGTTGATTTAATGGGTGAATTTACTGAAATTTCAAAAGTTTAATAGTTCTAAGAAACAGACTATTCCCAAATTATATAAATAATCTCAAATCCCAAAACTTATAAAAGAATGGAAGACTACTTAGCTCATTTTGCCTAGGTAAAATAACATTGGTTCTCAAATTTAACTATAACACAAAAGAAAATGATAACTCAGTCTCAGTAGTATACATACATGAAATACCCTAAATAAGATGACAAATTGAATGCAATAGTGTCATAGGCAGAGTCATGACCACCCTCTAAAGATGTGCATGTCCTAATCCTCTGAAACTGTGAATATGTTAAGTTACACACCCAAGAGGAATTAAGGTTGCAGATGGAATTAAGGTTGCTAATTAGATGACTTTAAGATATGGAGATTTTCATGGACTATTGGGATAAGCCCAGTGTAATAAAAAGGGTCATTAATAAGTGGAAGAAGGAGGCATAAGAGAGAACCAAAGAGATGTTGGTGTGAGAAGGATTTGACTTGACTTGTAAAGGAATGGGCCATGAGTCAAAGAATGTGTCCTTGTGGCCTCTAGAAGCTGGAAAAGGCAAGGAAATGGATTAGCCTATAAAGCCTCTGGAAGAAATGCAACCCTGCCGATACCATAATTTTAGCCCAGTGAGACCTGTGCTAGACTGTTGACCAAGGTAAGATAATAAACTTATGTTGTTTTAAGCCATTAAATTGTGGCAATTTGTTACCAGCAGCAATAGAAAACTAATATAGATTATGGTACCAGTAGTGGAGTGTTTAGCCAGCTACTTAGTGACAGGTTGTAATGTACTACTTCAATTGTGGAATGGGCAGTACTTTATTCTTGCTGGAATAAACTCTCTCGATATGGATTTATCTCCCCTATGCACAATGCTTCTACAAAAACTACTATGTATGAACTTACAGAATGCCTTGTCCACTTTCATGATATTCCATACAGCATTGCTTTTGATCAAGGAAGTAAATTCACAGCAGAAGAATTGCAACAATGGTCCCAGGCTCATGGAATTCATTGGTGTTAGCATATTCTCCATCATGCAGAAGAAGAAAGAGAAAAAGGGGGCAGAGAACTCATTTGAAGAAATAAAGGCCAAAACCTACCTACATCTGAGGAAATGAATAGATCTACAAATTCAGGGAGCTTAGAGAACGCCAACTAATCTCACCCTGGTAGTGGAAGAAAAAGGACATATAATATTGGGTGTTCTAGGGCCCCACCCACTGCCAGTCCCTCTCCACACTGCTGCAACTGATGCTTTCTGGAAAACGCTACCTCTGGCAAGAGGCCAACCAGCACAAAAATAGAGCATTAAACCACCGAAACTGAGCACCCTCATGGAGTTCATTGCCCTCTCCGCTACCTCCACTGGAACAAGCACTGGTATCCACAGCTGAGAGATCCATAGATGGTTCACATCACAGGACACTGTGCAGACAACCCCCAGTACCAGCCTGGAGCCAGGTAGAGTCACTGGGAGACTAGACCCAGAGAGAGACCACAATCACTGCAGTTTGGATCACAGAAAGCCACATCCACAGGAAAAAGGGGAGAGTACTACACCAAGGGAACACCCTATAGGACAAAGAAATCTGAACAACAGCCTTCAGCCTTAGACCTTCCCTCTGACAGAGCCTACCCAGATGAGAAGGAACCAGAAAACCAACCCTGGTAATATGACAAAACAGTGCTCATCAGCAACCCCCAAAAATCACACTAGTTCACTGGCAATTGATCCAAACCAAGAATAAATACCTGATTTACTTGAATTAAAGGGGTTAGTTATTAAGCTAATCAGGGAGAGACCAGAGAAAGGCAAAGCCCAATAAGGAAATCCAAAAAATGATACAAGAAGCAAAGGGAGAAATATTCAAAAAAATAGGTTAAAGAAAAAATAAAACATTGAGGAAGCTTTGGACACACTTTTAGAAATGTGAAATGCTCTGGAAAGTCTCAGCAATAGAATTGAACAAGTAGAATAAAGAAATTCAGAGCTTGAAGACAAGGTATTCGAATTAACCCAATCCAACAAAGACAAAGAAAAAATAATAAGAAAATATACACAAAACCTCCAAGTAGTCTGGGATTATGTTAAGAATAATTGGTGTTCCTGAGGAAGAAGACAATTCTAAAAGCTTGGAAAACATATTTGGGGGGATAATCAAGGAAAACTTCCCCGGGTTTGCTAGAGACCTAGACATACAAACACAAGAAGCAGAAAGAATACCTGGGAAATTTATTACAAAAAGATCTTTGCCTAGGCACATTGTCATCAGGTTATCCAAAGTTAAAACAAAGGAAAGAATCTTAAAAGCTGTGAGACAGAAACACCGGGTAACAAATAAAGGAAAACCTATTGGATTAACAGCAGATTTGTCACTAGAAGCCCTACAACCTAGAAGGGATGAGACCTATCTTCAGCCTCCTCAAACAAAACAATTATCAGTCAAGAATTTTGTATCCAATGAAACTAAGCATCATATATGAAGGAAAGATACAGTCATTTTCAGACAAATGCTGAGAGAATTTGCCATTAGCAAGCTACTACTACAAGAACCGCTAAAAGGATCTCTAAATCTTGAAGCAAATCTTGGAAATACATCAAAATAGAACCTCCTTAAAGCACAAATCATACAGGACCTATAAAACAAAAATACAAGTTAAAAAACAAAAACAACAAAACCAAAGTAAAGTGCACGATGAATGCAACACTACCTCATATTTCAATACTAACATTGAATGTAAATGGCCTAAATGCTCCCCTTAAAAGATACAGAACCACTGAATGGATAGTAATTCACCAACTAACTATCTGCTGTCTTCAGGAGACTCACATAATACATAAGGACTTGCACAAACTTAAAGGGGTGGAAAAGGGCATTTTGTGCAAATGGATGCCAAAAGCAAGCAGGGTTAGCTATTCTTATATCAGACACAATAAACTTTAAAACAACAGCAGTTAAAAGAGATGAAGAGGGACATTATATAATGGTAAAAGGCCTTATCCAACAGGAAAATATCACCATCTTAAATATATATGTACCTAACACTGGAGCTTCCAAATTTATAAAACAGTTACTAATACACTAAGAAATGAGATAGATGCAAACTGTCCTAAATTTTGTATACAATCTTAAGGGACCTTAAATAACCAAAACAATCTTGAAGAAGAACAAAATTGCAGGACTCACACCTCCTGATTTCAAAACATAAGTACAAAGCAAGAATAAATAAGATGTGGAGTTGCTGAAAATAAGTATAGACCAATAAAGATAAATATGTAGACCAATAGAACAGAATAGACAGCCCAGAAATAAACCCTTCCATATTTGGCCAAATGATTTTTTACAAGGGTGCCAATGCTACACAATGGAAAAAGGACATTCTCTTCAACAAATGGTGTTGGGAAAACAGAATATCCACATGCAAAAGAATGAAGTTGCACATTTCCTTACACCATATACAAAGTTAACTCAAAATGAATTAAAGACTTAAACTCTAATACTCCTAGGAAAAAACCTAGGGGAAAAGCTTCAAGACATTGGTTTTGGCAATGATTTCTTGAATATGACACCAGAAGCCCAGGCAACAAGATCAACAATAGACAAAAATGGCTGGGCATAGTAACTCACTACGTAATCCAAGCAGTGTGGAAAGCTGAGGCTAGAACATCATTTGAGCTCAGGAGTTTGAGACCAGCCTATCAGCCTAGGGAACATGGCAAGACCCCCATCTCTTTAAAAAAAAAATTACATCAACTTAAAAACTTTTGTGAATCAAAGGGAATAATCAATAAAATAGGCAACTTATGGGATGTGAGAAAATAATTGCAAATCATATATCTAATAAGGGGTTAATATACAGAATATAGAAACTTCTATAACTCAACAACATTATGACAAATAATCAATTAGGCCAGCTGCGGTTGCTTACACCTGTAATCCCAGCACTTTGTAAGGCCAAGGCAGGAGGATTTCTGGAGGCCTCAAGACCAGCCCGGGCAACATAGAAAGACCCCGTCTCTACAAAAAACAACAACAACAACAACAACAAACAAACCATTTTTTAAGCAGCAGGGCATGGCCATGTATGTCTATATTTCCAGCTGCTTCAGAGGCTGAGGTGGGAGGATTGCTTGAGCCCAGGCATTCAAGGCTGCAGTGAGTTATGATAATACCATTGCACACCAGCCTGTGTGACAGAATGAGACCCTGACTCTTAAGAAAAAAAGCAAATAACTCAATTAAAAATAGGCAAAGAACTTGAATAGACTTTTCTCCAAGGAATATATACAAGTGAAAATAAGCACATGAAAAGGTGTTCAACATCAATCGTTGGGGAAATGCAAATCTAAACCATAATAAGGTACCACCCCATAGTTGGGACCCTGGTGTACTGTTGGTAGGAATGTAAAAATTACCATATGATCCAGCAATCCCACTTCTTGATATATATTTAAAAGAATTCAAAGCAGGATCTCTAAGAAATATTTGCACATCCATATTCATCACAGCATTATTCAGAGTAGCTAAGAGATGGAAGCAACCCAAATGTGTCCATGGACAAATAAATGAATAAATGAAATGCGGTATGTACATACAATGGAATATTATTTGGCCTTAAAATATAAGGAAGTCCTGGAACATGTTACAACATGGATTAACCTTGAAGACATTATGCTAAGCAAAATAAGACACTTAAAAAAGGATAAATACTGTATGATTCCAGTCATTTTAAGAATCTAAAGTAGTCAAAATAATAGAAACACAAAGTAGAAAAGTGTTACCGAGGTCTGGGGGTGGGGTGGGGGGATGGAAGGGGAATTAGTTTTTAGTAGATGTAGAGTTTCAGTGTTGCAAGATGAAAAAGTTCTAGAGATTTGTGGCACAACAACGTGAATGTACTTAGCACTAGTAAACTGTACACTTAAAAATGGTTAAGACAATTAACTTAATGTTACGTGTTTTTTACCACAATTTTTTTCAAAAAAAGAAAGTGAAAACCAAAGGGAGAACCTTACATTTATTACCATTGAGTTTCACTTTGTAAGCTGGAGTTTATCGTTCCTGTCTATTGATATCTTTCTAAATTTTTATTCTACAAGTTGAGGAAGTTACTATTGTAACTTTTTGCAATCCATAAATATGATATATATGCCTTCTATTTTTCATCTTGGTCACTAGAAAGTGCATTGAATTTTGTCCTTTATCACTCTTACATTCCAAAGGGATAAAGACACTCATAGGCCCTTCATTTTAACAAGAGCCTTATGGTAGATCTGATCTCATTATGTCTATGATGTAGATCCTGTTTGGATGGGAGGCTCAAGTAGGATTTAGTTACATTTCAGAGGAAATCCTAGGTTGACATTACTCTCAACGCCCCCTCCTGACACCCACATACCCATCACTGCAGAGAAAGTCGACTTCTGTCTCCAGTTACTCCTTCTGTATTCTTTTTCATTTAGGGTCCTTGTGAGCAGACATAGACTACCTAATTGCCTCCTCCCGAACAAACTGTCTTGGATTCCAGATCTACCCTTTAGCTAGTACTGATTGTGTGAACTTAGGCAAGTTCTTGAATATTTCTGTACTTCATTTCCCCATATGTGAAATAGGGATAGTAACAGTACCTAGTCGATAGGATACTGGATGATAGTAATCATTCAACAAGTTACAAAAAAAAAAAAAAAACAGAAAGAAAAAGTCCCCTTTCATGATACATTTTTACAGATAGTATCAGTGAGGAAAGAATAATAAAATGGAGACGCTGCAGAAGCTAAAGAGACAGAGAGAGAGAGAGAGCGCACATACGACAGAAAGAATGAGTGAGTCCAGGCCTTCTCTGAAAGAAAGACTTGAAATATGAGAGAAGTTCTCCTGTTGACCTTAAAGAAGCAAATAGCCATCTTATGAACCACTTGTGGAGAGGGACAGTCTCTAGGAGCTGAGGGCCTTAGTTGTACAACTGCAAGGACTTGAATTCTGCAAACAACCTGAATGAGCTTGGAAGAGGACCTCAAATCCCAGATGAGAATGTGGTCCAGCCAGTATCTTGACTGCTGCAGTTGGGACCTTGAGCAGAGGTACCAGCCAAGCCATGTCTAGATTTTTGACTCACAGAAACTGTGAGATAATACGTGTGTGTTTTTTTAAGATGCTCAATTTATAGTTATAGTAATAGAAAATGAATACAACTAGCCGTGGTTCAGTATCTACTTCCATTCTTCGCGACTCCTCCAAACTACCCAACAGGGCTAGTGCAGAGCCTAACTAAAAGCCTGAAACCCTGACCTTGGCTTCATGCCTAGAACCTCATTTCTAAAGACCCTCCTCCAGACCCTGCATTACTCCCTCAGATTAGACATCCGTAACTAACATAGACTCCAATGGGAGTTGATAGGTTTGGTAGCTAGAGCACCCCCTTCCATTCCATCAGCCCTAATAGCATCCAGAATGCCATCTGGAAAGGGTGTGTTACAAGGAGGACCATTGCTGTCATGCAGAGTTTTATTCTGAGGATAATGGTGGGTGGCAGAAATGATCTGAATTATGGAAAGATTGATCTGCTCTATGTAAATCAATTGGTGTGGCAGTGGCTGGAGTACAAAGGTTGGAGTTACTGACAGAATACTGTTGTTAACAGCCCAGTGTAAAAATGATATTGGCTCCAGCTAAAGTACTGGTAATGGGAGTTGAGAGAAGGGGGTCTCTTCCTAGTTAGGGCATACCTACGAAGTGTCAGGCAAATAAGATTTAGATGGTGTTGAAGATGATTTAGGGGTTACTTCCAAGGTCATGGTTGAAGTCGAGGTGGTGGTGCCACTAACTGAAATCAAGAATAATGAATTCTGTGTTGCACTTGCTTAATTTGGAGTATTTAGAAATGCCCACTTGGTACTCAGGAGAAAGGAATGGGATAGAGATAAAGATTGAGAGGTCTTCAGTGTATTGCTGTCATGACGATAACTGGATATGAGGAGATAGTCCTCATCATGCCATTTCTGAACTTTGAACTTGCCCATTCCTTGTTATTTAATAACATATAATTTAACACCAACTTAGTTATTCTTATACTGTCATGTGTATTAGTTTCCTTTCAAGATACATGGGGAAACTCTTGATGGAAGAGTCTTTTATATTCACTCTGGTGTACTGAGTATATAATAGGTAGTCAGCACTGTGAAAAGGACAGTTTGTTCTGCAATGGACTTTTTTTCCTTTAAGATGGAGTCTCACTCTGTAGCCCAGGCTGGAGTGCAGTGGTGCAATCTCAGCTCACTGCAACCTCTGCCTACTGGGTTCAAGCAATTCTTCTGCCTCAGACTCCTGAGTAGCTGGGACTATAGGTATGCACCACCACACCTAATTTTTGTATTTTTAGTAGAGACATGTTTTCAACATGTTGGCCAGGCTAGTCTTGAACTCCCGACTTCAGGTGATCCACCTGCCTTGGACTCCCAAAGTGCTGGGATTTCAGGCATGAGCCACCATGCCTAACTTGCAATGGAATTTTACATGCCATCTTCCTACTCCCTACTCCATACACACACACAGAGAGAAAAGAGGTCATGATGCCAGATATATAAGGGAAGTTTGTATAGGGTCTCTTAGGCCATTGTAAGGACAACTTTGGCTTTTACTCTGAAAGAGAGAGTATAAAAAGTGACAAAGACCCTGGAGAGAGGTGCAGGAGGAAGAGCTATTGGCATTCATAGGAAGCCTCATGCTGACTTGCAGCATAACCAACTTTGAAAACAGAAGATGTGGTATGTATACATTAAAGTACTCAACACTGGAGTTCAGTAGATATTTGTGAATCAGTGAATAAATTATGTGTGTGTGTGTGTTCAGATTGTGATATACTCTCACACAAACCAAGAGCATTGTATGTTAGCAATATTTCTAGGCATGAACGTACATGCACTGGAAAACTAACAATTTAGTTTTAGGATTCACTGTCAACAGTGAATCCTAAATTGGCTGCTTGGCTCCATAGGAGGTTATAGAGGGGCTGTTCTTGGCTTTAAGAAAAGTAGTTAAGATGTCTTCTGACTGGCAAGTCCTGGACAGCACTTCTTTAATTGACTGAGGTATTATCAGCACTGTATGCCAGAGCATTAGCCAGCTCCTGCTGCCAGGAACAAACATTAGTCACACTTGCCTAATGTTTGCCAAAAATCCCATCTGCTGTCTATCCTCAGTTTCTTCACAAGTCAATGGTATGTTCATTATCTTTAGGAAAAAAGGCAAAAATGTGTACTTTAATTATCCTATTTATGGTTTTTAAATGAATTGGATTTAACTGGTTAAGTTTTTCAAGTATTATTAATATTTATTGATATACCAGGCAACTATATACGTATGTTAGGGCATAGAACATCAGCTTTTTTACCTAAATATTTTTGGAAACTTTCTTGTTACTGTGCTGAGAAAAGATATACAGTTGTACATAATCTTTTTATTTTAAAGGAAGCCTACCAATAAGCCAAAAGTTTTTATTTATCAAGCATTTATTATAAAATATATTGGTAAAATATATTATACATATATATATATATATATATATATATATATATATATGGGCAAGATATGTGTTATAAAATAAATTGGTAAAAGCCAATTTGTGTTGAAATGTTTAAAAAGAGGGAAGAATTCCACTGGGTTGCTATAATAAGAAAAATCAAATGTTTATTTATTTGTAATTAATAATCTCTGGGCATCTTTTATTTTGATCAGTAACAAAAATTTACTAAATGTTCCCATCACCCTGAAAATCTAGAAATAGAAGCTTTCTGTGACAGTAAAATATAGTTTAGATATTTAATTCTAAACTGTTTTTAAAAGTCTGTATTTTCTAGTTTGTTTTAAATTCTGGTAAATAAAAAAGATACACATTAGAATATTGATTTTTGAATCCATTGTCATCAGAAAAAAATAGGATTCTTGGTGTTACTGAGTCTTAGAAAGTTATTTTGATGTTTGTGGCGTTACTATATATAAAAGCAAAGAACTGATAGCAATGCAAACAGGCAATAATATGAAAATGGTTAATTAAAGGAACCCAATACAGTACTTTGTCTATTGTATATGTTGTAAAAGTGATAACTAGGAAGGTAGGAAGGCAACATTAAAAAATGCTTATGATAAACATAAGGTAAATGGAAAAGGCAATTTATAAAAATATATATACTATGATTCCAACCACAGAAAAATTAGGTGAAGACTGGAGTAACAGGTTATGGAAAGTTCTTCCCTTATTATCAAAACCTTTTGTGACTGTTGTCTTTCTAGATTTTAAGGGAAAGAAGTGACCTTGGGTCAGCCATTTTCCAATATAATAGCAAATATTTGGCCACAAGCAACTAGCAGAGAAGTTTGAAAGCAGGAATTGTGTATAATTCAAAACCAAATATGATTTTTGAAGTAGTTATTTTGAAAAGGATTGAAATATTGCTATAAATATGCCTTTGAATTTACTGTGCATGAAAGACAGTTATTTTTTATACTAAATGATTTCTCTTCATGTATCCAATATTCTTTACATGTTTAGTCTGTAGGTTAATCAATATATCCATTCTGAAATTCAACTTGGTCATCTTGAATGCTTGCATAAACACCTTCTGTGACACATAAGGTGACCTTTGGTTTCTTATGGTCTAATTGTAAGCCTGAGGGGATTTTGCCCTAAGTCATTGGAAAGTTGTTTTTCCCTTGACTTCCACTAGATATTAGGTCTTGTCTGAACCAATTGTTTGTAGGAAAAATATTGCTAAGGCAGTTTCTAAACTAAAAGAAATGTAATTTAGTTTGATTTAATTGTGCTTCCCACAGCTTAATACTAACCTGTTTGATTCTAAGAAGACTCAGATTAGGAACCTGTGTGTTAGATGGAAACATGGCCTTACTCTGTATCTGACACAGTGATCAGCATGTGTACATGATAGCCATAACCTTCACGAGTGTCTAGGGTATTTGGAGTCTATTTTCATTTTTCAGTTGTTTATTTGATAATCCAATAATGAGGGAGACAGGGACACCCGCTTCCTGATGCATCATTGCTAAGACATTTTCTGAGCTTTTCTAACTTTTGTAGGTGATGTCTCAAATGTAACAAACTTTCCCTAGCAAAATACTTTTAAACAAATATAGTGAAATGTAAATGGGGACTTCCTTAATATCAGAGAGTTAACTTTGTTTTTTGTTTCTTACCAATACAAAATGTGGTATCTACTTATATGAAAGGATGAAGTAATAATATTAATATTATTAAATTGAATTATGTCTTTGATGATCTCCTCAATTGTTTACTATTTAGACTAGCACCATCCAGTAGGACTTATTGAAATGATGGATATGTTCTCTGTGCTGTGCAATGCAGTAATGCAGTAACTAATAGCTGCATGTGTATATTGAACATTGAAATATGGCTGATGCAACTGAGGAACTGAATTTTTAGTTACATTTCATGTTAATTAGCTTGAATTTAAATAGCCTCATATGGTAACTATATTGGAAGATAAAGATCTAGATGTGCAAGATTTTATTTGTGTTGAAGAACAGAAGGATTCTCTCAAATGTTGAGCCTGATTAAACAAATTCCCTGTACTCTTCTCTTCTTTTTTGAAACAAATGCTTGGGAGTTAGCTTGCTTTCTTCTATATTTAAATTTGGCCTATAACCAAATCTACAAATATTTGTTAATCATTAATTATGTGCTGTGCAGTCTGCAGGATGCTAGGGATACAAAAATAAGCAAACAGGTCCCTTCCCACAAGCAATTTACCCCAAAATAGGGAAGGAAGGTGAGTAAGTAAATAAATGCAGTGGAGGCGGGACAGGGCCCAGTGTGGTCACAAAGGAAGGAATCATCGGTGATTTCTGGAAGATCTCAGAGGGTGCCATGAACCATGAAAAATGAGCAGGCATTTCTTTTTATTTTTTCCTTTCCTAACCACTAGAAAACCAGGGAGAGCAGGCATCACTAGGTGAACAAATGAAGGAAGACATTTGTTGTGGTTTGTAATATGTCCCCCCTACATTCATATTTGAGGCTCTAACCTCTAGTAACTCAAAATGGGTACCATATTTGGAAATAGGGTCATTGTAGATATACTTAGTCAAGGTGAGGTCATACTGGAGTTAGGTTGGTCTCATCTAATAAGACTGGCATCCTTATAAAAAGAGAAACTTTGGATACACACACACACACACACACACACACACACACAGAGAGAGAGAGAGAGAGAGAGAGAGAGAGAGAGAGAGAGAGAAACACCATTTGAAGACTGGAAGAGCTTGTGGATCCTGTCACAAGCCAAAGAACTACCAGAAGCTGGGAGTGAGGACTGAAACAGATCCTTTCTTCATGCCTTCAGAGGGAGCATGGCCCTGCTAATACCTTGATCTCAGACTTCTAGCCTCCAGAACTGTGAGATCATTAGTTTCTATTGTTTAAGCTGCTTAGCTTGTGGTATTTTATTACAGCAGCCATAGCAAACTAATGTAGCCACCAGATTAAGGAAACAGTATTGTAAAAACAAGACAAAAGCTATGGAACTTACTGAAGTTCTGTTTTGTGATTACCTAACCCAGGAATTTTAGAAGGAAAAAATAAGGCAAGCATTAGCCTGGATGCAAAATTTCTTTTTTTTTCCTTCCTTCCTTCCTTCCTTCCCTCCTTCCCTCCTTCCCTCCTTCCTTCTTTCTTTTTTTTTTTGAGACAGTCTTGCTCTGTTGCTCAGGCTGGAGTGCAGTGGCGCAATCTCAGCTCACTGCAACCTCTGCCTCCTGGGTTCAAGCAATTTTCCTCCCTCAGCCTCTCAAGTAGCTAGGATTTCAGGCATGTGCCACCATGCTGGGTTAATTTTTGTATTTTTAGTAGGGTCGGGGTTTCACCACATTGGCCAGGCTGGTCTTGAATTCCTGACCTCAGGTGATCCACCATGTTGGCCAGGCTGATCTTGAACTCCTGACCTCAGGTGATCCTCCCACCTCGGCCTCCCAAAGTGCCGGGATTGTCGGCATTAGCCACTGCACCTGGAGAAAATTTCTTTATAAATATTTTTCTACTCTTAAAAGCTAAGGCTATAATAATGTTTGGGGGTAAAATTACATTTCTGTCAAAAATGTATTATGAATCAAAACATAAATGTTTCCTGGTGGCTGGGTATAGTGGCTCACACCTGTAATCCCAGCACTTTGGGAGGCTGAGGCAGGCAGACCATGAGGTCAGGAGTTTGAGACCAGCCTGACCAACATGGTAAAACCCTGTCTCTACTAAAAATACAAAAAGTAGCTGGGCATGGTGGCGCATACCTGTAATCCCAGCTACTCAGGAGGCTGAGGCAGGAGAATCGTTTGAACCAGGGAGGCAGAGGTTGCAGTGAGCCGAGATCGTGCCACTGCATCTAGCCTGGGTGACAGAGTGAGATTACATCTAAAAAAATATAGTTTCCTGATAATCATAAGCCAGTTGGAAAAAAGTTTTTATTAAGCTTGTCTCCCTACATAAAGTATTTAATAAATGAGTAATAAAACCCCTCATTTCTGTACATGTTATATAAGGAAATATGTGTATGAGAGATACTCTTATTTCTCATCAACTTTGGGAAAGAGGGTTCATGAGCAGAAGCTGGGGTAGGAGTCACACACTGGGTGGCTGCAGCTGGAACTGTGTTCATCTTGGTAGGCTGGTGCCCTAAGATCCAACCTCATTCCTCCAGTTATTGCTGAGATGGGAGAGATTAGGCCGAGGGGCCAAGTTGGAGCCCAGAAGGCACCAATAACATTGTAACTCCTGAAAGCCATATCCCTTGCAAAAGAAGACTTGTCAGACCCCACCTAGCCTTTTAGTCCAGATTCAGGTGTGAAAGAATAGGGGACGGGGTGTTTGGTCCCATCAATCTTTTCCTTTGTGTCCACGTAGCAGTAACTGCCAAGTGTTGATCAACTCATAGGAATGAGGTAGGGACAATGAACTGTGGATGGCATGTATTCATTTACGTAGTTTACAAGTCATTCTGCAACAAATGTGAATAACGGTATGGCACCTTGGAGGAACTAAATGCAGCCTAACATGGCTAGAGCATAGCAAGCATGGCAGGTGGGGTTTGAGGGGTGCACATAACTGAAGAGGCTGACAAGGGCAAAAGAGAAGCAGGCTTGATATAGAGATCATGAATAATAATGGCTCACCTTTGGACATTTTGAGTTTGAACATCTTATGAGACATTCAAGGAGAGATGACCAGGAAGCAGTTAGATATACTTAGGGCAGGGGCCTAGATTGAAGATACTGATTGGAAGATCTCAGTATAAATGTCAAAAAGACAGATAAGGGCAGGTGAAATGAAAAGAGTGCCAACATTAGGTAGGTGAGAGAGGAAGATAGTCCCCCCACCTCCCCCCAACAAAAAGAAAAGGAAGAAGAAGAAAACTGAGATACAAGAATTATGTAAGAGTGGTTTCTCTGACTTCATTGAGGGGAAAATTTCAAAAAACAGCTCATCACAGTATTAAATCCTGTAGTATGGGCGTGTCTGATAATATTTGAAAAAGAGCTATCAGAGTGGGAAATTGTGAGCTCATTTTGTGATCTGGTGAGAGCTGAAGTTCAATGGTAATGAGTGGGAAGTAGATGGGGTCCAGTTCTGGAAAGGTTGCAAACTAAGTCAAAGTTGAAAACCTCCTGCTACAAGCACGTAGACATTCTATATAAAAAACTTTAAAATGGTAAGTACGCAGTCAACCTCACAAAAAAGCAATAGTAATCAACAGGTGCCAGAAACAAAAGAATGAACAGAAAACCAAGAAGAAAATGAGGCATGTACAGCATTTGAGTAGATAATGGCTGAGAGTTTTCAAAACCGGACTCCAATGTCCAGATTAAGGAAACCAACAAATTCCAGGGAGGACAGGTAAAAAGAACTCTACAGCTAAACACATTATAGTGAAACTGCAGAAAACTGGAAATGGAGATAAAACCTTAAAATCAGCTGGGAAAAAGTTACCGTCATAGGAGTTGCAGGTATACAGCGGATTTGTCAACCAAAACAATGAAAGCTATGACAGTTGAACAAAAGTTTCAGTGAGCTGTAGGAAAATTATCGTCAATACAGGATCATATAGTCAATAGAAATAGCTTGAAGAAAGATTTTTAAACAAACAAAAATTTAGAAAACTCACTACCAGGACACCCCAAATAAACAAAAAATCTAAAAATGATTTTTTCAAACAAAGAAAATGATCCCAAATGAATATCTAAGATGAAGAAAGGAATGAGGAACACAAATCTTCCAGAAATGAAGACAGAAAGAGGAATCTGGTATGGGTAGCCAGACACCATGGCTTTCCGTGGTGGCGAATGATCGTAGGATCCTGAGATTGACAAGTGGGGGATTCCAACAACCTCATGAGGCTGGAGATGTGGCCCCAGCCATTGGGATTTGAGGGAACTAGAACCATGCCCTGGTAGAGAGCATGGTGCTTCAATATGCTTATCTTCCTGGGCAAGAAAAACTTGGCCACAGGACCAGAGAAACCTTATGAGAAGAAATATTTCTGTCTTGGGTATTAAGTGGAATAAAAAAATCACATAAGGAGGGGCACGGTGGCTCACATCTGTAATCCCAGCACTTTGGGAGGCCGAGGAGGGCAGATCACCTGAGGTCAGGAGTTTAAGACCAGCCTGATCAGAATGGGGAAACGCTGTCTCTACCCAAAATACAAAAATTAGCCGGGCCTGGTGGCGCACACCTGTAGTACCAGCTATTTGGGAGGCTAAGGTAGGAGAATCACTTGAACCCAAGAGGCAGAGGTTGCAGTGAGCCAAGATCATGACACTGCACTTCAGCCTAGGTGTCAGAGCAAGACTCCATCTCAGAAAAAAATCACATGAATGATTACTTCAGATGGAGTAAGTTGTTTACAGACTATATCGCAGATTACAACTAAAAACTGAACAAAATACAAAAAGCATCTAAGGTCGGGGTCTGGGTTGAAGATACTAACTGGAAGATCTCAGTATAAATGTCAAAATTAAAGACAGATAAGGGCAGGTAAAATGAAGAGTGCTGACATTAGGTAGGTAAGAGAGGGAGATAACAACCCCCTCAAAAAAAGGAAGAACTTTGAGAGGCCAAGGCAGGCGGATCACAAGGTCAAGAGCTCGAGACCATCCTGGCCAACATGGTGAAACCCCATCTTTACTAAAAATACAAAAAAATTAGCTGGGCGTGGTGGCGCACGCCTGTAGTCCCAGCTACTCGGGAGGCTGAGGCAGGAGAATTGCTTGAACCCAGGAGGCGGAGGTTGCAGTGATCCGAGGTCGCGCTACTGCACTCCAGCCTGGCGCCTGGAGACAGAGTGAGATTCTGTCTCAAAAAAAAAAAAAAGAAGAAGAAGAAAAGTCAGATACATGAAGAAACTCTGGAAAGTTAGCAACAGCAGGTAGTACAAGAGGGTCGTCAAAATTTGCAGAATGGCCTGTACAGAAGTGAGTCCCACATTTCCTGCCCGCTGACTCTACCTTCCAGCTTTAACCTGAGGGCAGATATGATGTGAAACAAGCATAAGCAGCAAGAGCTCTGAGGGAAACTGTTATTCTGTCCAGAGAAAGGAAAACAGGGCCCCTGCACGCTGGAGAGAGTGTGTGGCAATCGCTGTTTTTTTTTTTCCTATTCTCTCAGTTTTGTGTCAAGGGTGGTCCCAGTCACAGAGCTGCATTGAGGTGGTGGAGGTGCAGGTGCTTAAAACTCCCAGAGAAACTGGAAAACCTGGGAAAGGGGATCCTGAATCCAAAAAGTCTGAAGGAAATCATCGCTATTTTTTCTCTCTCACTACTTTGCTCTAAGGGTGGCTCTAGTCATGTGAATCTGTGTGGGAGTGTAGACAGCTGCAACTCCAGGAGAAACCTATCTTTTTAGCCAAAGGACCAGAAAAGTGGGGCTCTGGGGACTAGAGAGTGTGGGGCAAACGTGGAGAGGAGAGAGCTGGAGAAGGGGACCCTTTAATTCTGTGGCTGTGAAATTACAAGTTTCAGGCCCCACTCTTGAGTTATGCATAAGCAAGACAGATGCAAAGCAGGATAGCAAAGGCTTTAAAACCTGAACTGTGATTTAAAAACAGCAGCAGCCATAGCAAAAGAACACCTAGTCCCAGTCTAACCCCTGAGAGGGACAAGCATGGGACAAATCCAATGCATCAGAGCAAAGGCTTTGAAAACTGAACCCATTGGATCCACAACCCATAGAAAATGAGAACTTGCAGCCCATACTTCACACACACACACACACATACACACACACACACTCTCTCTCTCTCTCTCTCTCTCAATCTCTCTCTCTCTCTGTGTCTCCAGAGATTTTTTTTAACACTTTGATAAATCACAACATAATGTTCAAAATACCCAGGATGTAATCTAAAATTATTTGACATACAAAGAACCAGATAAACGTCCCCAATTCTTAAGGAAAAATTCAGCAATATATATAAAAAGGATTATACAAAATGGCCAAGTGAGAGTTATGTCAGAAATGCAAGACTATTTCAGCATTTGAAAATCAATGAATATAAGCTGGGTGCAGTGGCTCACGTCTGTAATCCTAGCATTTTGGGAGACAAGAGCAGGAGGATCGCTTGAGGTTAGGAGTTCAAGACCAGCCTGGGCAACACAGTGAGATCCCTCTACAGAAAAAATAAAAATTAGCCAGGCATGGTGGCACTTGTTGTAGTCCTAGCTACTTGGGAGGCTGAGATAGGAGGGTCACTGGAGCCCAGGAGGTTGAGGCTGCAGTGAATCATGACTGCACCATTGTACTCCAACCTTGACAGAGCAAGAGCCCAGCTCTAAAAAATTAAAAAAGAAAATCAATGTAAGAGAAATGAAAACTTGCATTCACACAAAACCCTGTATGCAAATGTTTATAGTGGCTTTACTCATAATCAACAGTTTAAGAAACAACTCAAATAGTCTTCAACTGTTGGATAAACAAACTGGTACACCCATACAATGGAATACTACTCAGAAATAAAAAGAAACTTAATTTTTTTTTTTTATTTTACTTTTTTGAAACAGAGTCTCACTCCATCACCCAGGCTGGAGTACAGTGGCACAATCTCAGCTTACTGCAACCTCCGCCTCCCTGGTTCAAACAATTCTTGTGCTTCAGCCTCCTGAGTGCTGGAATCACAGGAGTGTGCCATGATGCCCGGCTAATTTTTATATTTTTAGTAGAGACAGGTTTCACCATGTTGACCAGGCTGGTCTGGAACTCCTGACCTCAAGTGATCACCCGTCTCAACCTCCCAAAGTGCTGGGATTACAGGCATGAACCACTGCACCCGGCCACAAAAGAAACTCTTGTTGGACACAATAATACAGGTGAATCTCGAAAGCATTATACCAGATTTAAAAAGCCAGTCTCAAATGCTATGTACTGGATGATTTTATTTGTATGATATTCTGGAGCAGGTGAAACTATAGAGATGGACAACAGATTAATGCATGCCAAGAACTAGGGAGTGGGGACATTTTGATAAAAGGGGCAGCATGGGAGGATTTTTGGGTCATGGAACTGGTTTGGTTTGCCTGTTGGTTGGGGTGGGGTTACATGGTTCCATTTTCTCCATTTGTCAAAACTCATAGATCTGTACACCAAAAAGTGATTTTCATCTTATGTAAAATAAAAATAAATTATGATTTTAGAAAAGTCGCAGTTGAGTGCTGGAGAGGGAAGTGAGCGGAGATATAGCTGAAACAAGAACAGCAACATGCAGATAGCAGTCGAAGCTGGGTAATGAGTACATGGAGGGTAATTATATTATTCTCTTTACTTTGTATAGGTGTGAAATTTTCCACTATAAAAATTTTTTAAAGAACATCTGTAAAAGACTTATACCTAACATCATACTTAATCATGAGAAATTGGATACCTTTCTGCTAAGATCAAGAAGGTAAAAGGCCAGGGGCAGTAGTTTACACCTATAATCCCAGCACTCTGGGAGGCCGAGGTGGGTGGATCACTTGAGGTCAGCAGTTCCAGACCACTCTGGCCAACATGGCAAAACCTTTTCACTACTAAAAATACAAAAAACTAGCCGGGCATGGTGGTGCACGCCTGTAATCCCAGCTACTAGGGAGGCTGAGGTAGGAGAATGCTTGAACCCAGGGGGTGGAGATTACAGTGAGCCAAGATCGTGCCACTGCATGCCAGCCTGGGTGACAGAGCGAGATTTTGTCTCAAAAAAAAAAAAAAAGGAACGAGGCAAAGATGTTCCTCCCTCTCACCGTTGTTATTCAACACCATTCTTGAAGTCATACTAATGCAATAACACAAGAAAAAGAACAGGTACACAAATTAGAAAGGAAGAAAGCAAGAATCTGTCTTTGGTCATGGATTACATGATTGTCTATATGGAAAATCCCAAAGAATCAACAGAAAACCTTCCGATACTAATAAGTGATTATATAATAGCAAGGTTGCAGGATACAAAGTTAACACACAAAGTCACTAGAAAATCTTGACTTACAACAAATAGAGATTGAATCAGTAATCAAAAAATGTGCAAGAAAAATAGCCTAGGACCACATAGCTTCACTGATGAATGCTATCAAATGATTAAAGAAGAGTTAACACAAATCCTTCTCAAACTCTTCCAAAAATAGAGAACAGAACAGTTAGAAAACGATAGACCAATATCGTTATAAATATAGATGCAAAAATCCTAAACAAAATATTAGCAAATAGAGTCCAGCAGCATGATAAAAAAATTTGACACCATGACCCAGTGATGTTTACCCCAGGAATACAAGGGTGAATCTCAAAAGCATTATACCAGATTTAAAATGCCAGTCTCAAAATGCTACATACTGGATGATTTCATTTATATGGTATTCTGGAGAAGGCGAAGCTACAGAGATGGAAAATAGATTAATGCATGCCAACATACAAAAAGTAATAAATGGAATATACTGTATTAATAGAATAAAGGAAAAGATCCACATGATTACCTCAATTGATCCAGAAAAAAGTATTTGACAAAGGAAGCGTCTGTCTTCCCTCCCTGAGCTTGCCTTAGGACACCTCCATTACTGTTTTATAGTTGTACTGCCCCAGTCAAACTTCCCATCTGGCACTGTCTGTGTAACGGGTCATGTTCAGCTGCTGCAGCCAGGCACTTAGTATCAGGAATGAGATTCCATCAGGACTCAACTCCCTGCCTTATCTGGTCAGTGAAAAAATGATTGTTTCACCTCAGCAGGGTTTTGACCCAGAGGCACTCAGTTATGATCTCACAGATGGCAGCTTCACTCCATTGGCTCCTCAGCGATGCACACACACCAAATGTTTGAGCCTGGTGTACTGAGCAGGATTACCATGGCAACAACACATTATCAGACCATCTCACGATGGTACAAATTAACTGAAGGTCTCTACTTGAATAATTGATCTCACCCCCGTTCCCTTCTTGGGCCACAAGTGCCAGTAGCCCCCTATTTATTCTAGACATAAAGGTTTTTTCATTCTGGCATTCAGTCTGATGGTTGGCTCATGGCTTTTTCACAGTAGTGAAACTTACAGAGTGAAACTTTCTGTAAGTAAACAACTCCAAGTTGACTCTAAGCTAGGCAAGGACTCATGAAGAAACAGGCCTACTTACATAGCACATGAGGAAAATCACAATAGTCATTAGTCTTTCATTCATATATACAAATGGACAACAAAGAATCACAAGATAGATGTCAGCACTCTGAAAGAAAAGAGAACAATAAAAGGAAACTAAATGAACAATTCTAAGTTATATCTGAAAGATTTTGAAGATTGTGCATCTATAAAAGAATGATATGTTATACCAAAAAGAACAGAAAACAAAAAAGCACATTAAGATGTTTAAAATATGGTTGCTGAAATTAAATATCCAAAGGAGAGCTCTATCTGGGTTAATGCAACCGATTAGGTCCCTGGTCTAACTTTCACAATGAAACAAATTCTGCGCCAGGCATGGTGGCTCATGCCTGTAATCCCAACAGTTAGGGAGGCTGAGTAGGGAGGATCACTTGAGTTCAGGAGTTAGAGACTAGCCTGGGGAACATATTGAGAAATTGTCTCTACAAAAAATTAAAAATAGCTTGGCATAGTGGCATGTGTCTGTAATCCCAGCTATTCAAGAGGCTGAGGTGGGAGGATTGCTTGGGCCCAGGAGGCTGAGGCTATAATGAACCATGAAAGCACCACTATACTCCAGCCTGGGCAGTAGAACAAGACTCTGTCTCCAAAAAAAAAATTCTGGAGGCACAGTGTTTCATGCTTGTAATCCCAGCACTTTGGGAGGCCAAGACGGGTGGATCACTTGAGGTCAGGAGTTTGAGACCAGCCTGGCCAATGGGTGAAACCCCATCTCTACTAAAAATATAAAAATTAACTGGGTACGGTGGTGGGTGCCTGTAGTTCCAGCTGCTTGGGAGGCTGAGGCAGGAGAATTGCTTGAACCCAGAAGGTGGAGGTTGCAGTGAGCCAAGATCATGCCACTGAACTCCAGCCTGGGCAACAGAGTGAGACTCTTGTCTGTAAAAGTAAACAAAAATTTTAAGAAAATTCTAAATGCATCTATGAATTGGCAAAGAAGGACTCAGCTCTCAGGTCAAAACCAAAGTAAGGATGGACACTCAGGGAAGTAAATTGTATGGGCACAAATCTACAGATTTAGAAACCAAATAAAATGTAAGCAAGAAAAATAACATAATAACTATAAACTTTAGGGCACAAAAATAAAAGGAAAGATATTAAAGACAGCCAGAAAAAAACTCATAGCAGGTTATCATTTAAGCAAGTAATAAACAGACTGACAGCTGAATTTCAGCAGCAAAAATGGAAGCCAAAAAGTAACAGAATGAAAGGAATTGTATACTTCAGGGAAGCATTTTAAAGAACGAGGTCTGCTGACTACAATTTCTTCAGCTTTCATTTCTGTAAAAATGCCTCATTTTACTTTCATTTTATAATCATATTTTTATAGAATATGAGATTCTAGTTTGTCATTTCTTCTTCTTTCAATACTATAATTTCACCCTATTCTCTCTGATTTGCATTAATTTTGATGAGAAATCAGGCATTATTCTTATTAGTGTTCCTCTGTGTGTAAGACGTCTTTTGTCTCTGACTGCTTTTACTTTTTAATCTTTCTTTTTCAGTAATTTGACTACAATGTGAGTAGCTATCATTTCATTTAGGTTTTTTTTTTTTTTTTTAAGTTCTTGGATCTGGTAAGATTGATTATGGTAAAAAGAGAAATGGCAAAATACTAGAAATGAAAAATGGAACATCATTAGAGATCTTAGAAATACGTAAGGCATTATAAAGATATAAACGACTTTGGGCCAGGTGGAGTGGCTCACAGCTATAATCACAACACTTTGAGAGGCCGAGGCCTGTGGATCACCTGAGGTCAGGAGTTCGAGACCAGCCTGACCAACATGGCAAAATGCCGTCTCCACTAAAAATAACAAAAATTAGCTGGGCATGGTAGTGGGCGCCTGTAATCCCAACAACTCAAGAGGCTGAGGCAGGAGAATCACTTGAACCCAGGAAGCGGAGGTGGCAGTGAGCCAAGATTGAGCCGCTGCACTCCAGCCTGGGGAACAAGAGCAAAACTCTGTCTCAAAAATAAATAAATAAATAAGTAAACAACTTCATGCCAACAAACCTAGAACTGTTTGTGAACAAAACAATTCACTAAACAAGCACACTAACAAATGTAGCTACCTACAACAAATCTACATAACTCCAAGGGCAGGTCAGTAGTCCTTGAAAAAAACTTCTTGACACAAACCTCTGAACATTACAGGAAAACTCTCAGCGCTTTTTTTTTTTTTTTCAGTAAAATCATTTAGAAACTCAAATTTTGGATACCAAATACAGAACAAATATAGGTTTAACTTAGAATTTACGGTAAACACACCTGAGCTTGGGAGTTCAAGACCAGCCCCACCAACATGGAGAAACCCCATCTCTACTATAAATACAAAATTAGCTGGGCATGGTGGTGCATGCCTGTAATCCCCGCTACTCGGGATTGCTTGAACCCAGGAGGCGGCGATTGCTGTGAGCTGAGATCATGCCATTGCACTCCACCCTGGGCAACAAGAGTGAAACTCCATCTCAAAAAAAAAAAAATGGTAAACAGAATATAACAGATTTTAACATTAATTGTTTATTTTCTATTTAAAGATTGAGGGCAAACCCAGTGCTTCAGATTTTCAACGGTATTTGGGTCAACAACTACTCCATTAAAGAATCTCATTAGGTGCCAAGTAAACCCGTGGCTTGTAATTTCCAGTATAATTGTGAACAAGACTGATTTTATATATTTGAGGCATATAATAATTCTATTTCATTGTTATTGCTTCTTGCTCTGAATTCAGCCTTAACAAATACAAAGATCATGACATCTGCTTTTCTTTAGCCAACTGTTATTTTTAGATATTCTGTGTCACTTTATGTTCAGTATACAGTTAATATATGTTATTTTCAGCAGGAAAGGAATTCAGTATAGGGAACGTGGTGCTTAGAAATCTCTGTAAGGGCTGGAGGATCAGGCCCTGGAATGATTCTCAAAACAATGTAACAAAACTAGCCTACTTGGGGAAGTGCTGTCTCTAACACAAGGTAATGAGCTGTTGAACCTGAAAGCTGCCCCTGTAGCTCTTGGCTCTAGAAATTCACTACCTTACCTGTATTCCAGGCATTGGAATGGCTGCAAAACCCATCACATCCAGGAACAAACTATAATACCATAACTACAATCCAGGGACTAGGAATCTGCTGCCAGAACGTATATGGAGCCATGCTACACCTGCTCCATCTATATTGATAGAAATGAATACCCTCTGTCCCTCTTCTCAGCACATTTGGAGTATGGTCCTTGAGATCTTTTACATAGGTACACAGACACTGGGCAGGCAGCAGTGGCTCCACCTGTAATCCCAGCACTTTGGGAGGCTGAGGCGGGAGGATTGCTTGAGGCCAGTTCAAGAGTGGTCTGAGCAATATAGCATGACCTCGTCTCAAAAAAGAAGGAAGGAAGAAAGGAAACAAAAAACAAATGAGATGGAAGTGAAGGGAAGGGAAGGAGGGAGGGGAGGGGAGAAGGAAAACAACAAAGAACCCATGCCTCCATACTATGCTTGCTAATAGAAGCAGCAGAGAGATACAGAAACACGGCCACATTCACATGTCCACCTTCCAAATTTGACTCTTATAAAATTAAAGAATTAACCATGTCATCCAGAAATTCTACTTCTAGGCATTTACCCAAGAAAAATAAAAACTTTTCCACCTAAGACTTTCTTTTTTGCCCATGAATGTTCTCAAATATTGCTTGTTGGATATGACATGGTACAACCAATTGGAAAATTCTTTGGTAGTTTCTTCCAAAGTTAAGTATATGTCTATCCTATAATACAACAAAATACATCAATCTCAGAAACACAATATTAAGTATAAAAGAGCATGACTTCCTTTATATGAATAGCTAGAACAGGCCAAACTAATCTGTGGTGATAGAAGTAAAAATAATGGTTACCTTTGGGGAGTTATTAAGTAGAAAAGACATGAGGTAGCTCTTTGGAATGCTGAATGTATTTTGTATCTTATTCTGAGAGGTTATAAGAATTCACAGCAGGGCGCGGTGGCTCATGCCTGTAATCCCAGCACTTTGGGAGGCTGAGGTGGGTGGATAACCTGAGGTCAGGAGTTTGAGACCAGCCTGGCCAACATGGTGAAACCCCGTCTCTACCAAATATATGAAAATTAGCTGGGTGTAGTGGCAAGCACCTGTAATCCCAGCTACTTGGGAGGCTGAGGCAGGAGAATCACTTGAACATGGGAGGTGGAGATTGCAGTGAGCTGAGATCGTGCCACTGCACTCCAGCCTGGGCGACGAGTGGAACTCTGTCTCAGAGAAAAAAAAAAAAAAAAAGAATTCACGTAACTGAGGCTGGGTGCAGTGGCTCACACCTGTAATCTCAGAACTTTGGGAGGCTGAGACGGCTGGATCACCTGAGGTCAGCAGTTCAAGAAAAACCTGGCCAACATGGTGAAACCCCATCTCTACTAAAAAAAAAAAAAAAAAAAAAAAATATATATATATATATATATATATATATATATATATATATATATAAATAAGCTGGGCCTGGGGGCATATGCCTGTAATCCCAACTACTCGGAAGGCTGAGGAAGGAGAATTGCTGGAACCTAGGAGGTGGAGGTTGCAGTGAGCTGAGATCATGCCACTACACTCCAACCTGGGCAACAGAGTGAGACTCCATCTCAAAAAAAAAAAAAAGGAATTCACATAATTGAGAAGAAAAAGACTAAAAATCAATTAAGGCATCCATCCAAAGAAATTAGAAAAAGAATGGCAAATTATACCCAAAGACAGAGGAAGGAAATTTAAGATAGAGAAGCAGCAAATCAAAAAAGTTTGAAAAACTGGTAAAATTTATGACATTCTTTGTGAGATTGATTATGGGAAAAAGAGAGAAGTTATAATATTAGAAATGGAAAAGGAGACACCATTGTAGATCTTCTAAACATTAGAAATATCATAAAGGGATATTAAGAACAACTCTATGCCAACAAATTTGCAAAGCTTGATAAATGTTCAAATTCCTAAAACACATATGCATATACAACTTAGCAATACTAGCCCAAGAAGAAATGTAAATATAAAATCTGAATATGTCTATAACTATTAAATTATTAAATATACCTAAAAGCCTTTCCTCTTGTCTCTCTCACCCATTCCCCACCCCCTAAAAAAACTTCAGATGCTTTTTAGTGAACTCTAAAAGCCCATAGAGAGAAAAATCTGGTCACCAGTAATGCTGTGAATGCTGATAATAGATTAATCCTTAGCAACACTGATACTGGAAAATAAAGGAGCAATGATTACAAAATCATTTTGAATAATTTTCTGTATCACCGAGGCAATCCATCAAGCACCAGTCAAGCTGTAAAATAAAGAACACTTTTGGATATATAAGGACTCAGGAACTTTAGTGAAACAAATTATTTTAGAAAGTTACCTAGGGATATACTCTAGGAAAATGTGGGAGAAAGCCAAGAAAGACAACAGAGAAAAGATGGGCAGTAAGGACAAAACCCAATTCAGGGAACTGGCACAGTATTGTTTAAAATATATATACAGCATATCTATAAATTGTATAATATAAATATATGCACACATACACAAAAGACTAAATGTACATACAACAAACTGTTAAGTCTTCTGAGTGGTCAGATATTAGGTGAATTATTTAGTGCTTCTATATATTTTTTAAAATATCAAAGATGTATTACTTTATTTTTTATTTTTTCAGAGACAGGATCTCACTATGTTGCCCAGTTTGGTCTCGAACTCTTGGGCTCAAGCAATTCTTTCTCCTTGGCCTCAGAAAATACTGGGATTACAGGTATGAGCCACTGTGCCTTGCCCAAAGATATATTACTTTTGTCATCAGATTTTATTAATGTTTTCTTTTCTTTTTTCTTTTTTTTTGAGACAGAGCCTCACTCTGTTGCTCAGGCTAGATCATGGCTCTCTACAGCTTTATACTCCTGGGCTCAAGCAATCCTCCCACCTCAGCCTCTCAAACAGCTGAGGTCATAGGCATGTGCTACCACGCCCAGCTTTTTTTTTTTTTTTGTGGTGGAGACAGGGTTTCACTGTTGCCCAGGTTGGTCTCCTACTCCTGGGCTCAAGTGATCCTCCCCCTCGGCATCTGAAAGCGCTACTATTACAGGTGTGAGCCACCATGCCTGGCCTATAAATGTTACTTTTAGAGAAAAAACATCTCTGCTCTTTTTCTAGTCCCCATCTCGATTCCTTATATAAAATCTCTTAGTTAATTCAGTGCTAAAAATAATTAGGTCTTAATTAAACTCAGGTCTAAAAACCTCACAGTGAATTTCTGTTTCTAGAGTGATTAATTTGGTTTTCTTTGCTTCAAACAAATACATTCTTGTCTCTAGTGGTAGAGAAACTTAAGTTTGATTTGTGAAATAGTTTGGCTTCCCTTAGGGTACAAAGGGAAAAGTTCACATGAAATTTACTTTGCAAATTTTTAAAATTCAAAACTTTTCTAATTCAAGATCTAGTTACTCAGGTATACCTCAGATTAGCTTTCATTAAGAGTTCTACTTCATGGATTTCATATGAGGATTAAATAAGGTTGAACTGTTGAAAGTTCACTGAAAAGCATTATTCCCACCTAAGTTATTACTTAGGGGTCAACGTGGAAAAGTGAAAAGGGTTTTGGAGTCAAACAGACTGGAGTCATCACTCACTGGCTAGGTGACCTTGGACAAGCTTCTTAGCCTCTGGAATTTAATTCACTGGAGTGTTACCATGAAGGCAGGGGCTGTTTGCCTGCTGTTGTGTCCTCAGCACTGAGAATGGTGCCTGACATACTCCATGCTCAACAAATGTTTTTTGAATAGAACTCTGTGCTTTAGTTCCTTCATTTGTAAATCACAGAAAATTTGACATGTAATGAGAGTAATTTGTGTTATTTAAATCCACAATTCAGCTTTCTAGAACTTTGGTCATATGGCAGGGTCCTCATTAGGACTCTCATATAAATGACAGGTATTTACCATGAAACTATTCCCAGAGGTGAATAAATGCCCCTTTAAAGTCCCTTTTTAAGTTGTCTATAATGTCCCTTTTAAAGTCCCCTGGCAGGGACTTCTGGCCATGATGAAGTAAAGAGGTTAGCAAATGCTCTCGTAATAAACAACTGTATGAAACTGTTAGAACCAGACATTTAAGCACTCTGGAAAACTGACTAAAGGTGGACAGATGAGAAGTGCTTATTTATAAAACACTGTTAAACCTCAGGTACGAGCAGTGGGAGTCTGTGGGGTTCTTGCCTGGGGGTGGCCGCATTCCCATCCCAGTCCATGCTCAATGGCGTAGAGGTTCCAGCAGGGTGGGACTGGCTGTGGAGCCTGGCAGCTTCACTGCCAAAGAAGGTTGATTTATTTTGGCACAAAGGGCAGAAAATACCACCCAATAGGGTAGTTAATAAAAGTAGCAAACTTGACAGGAAATGAAAGGCACAGGTCCACAGTTCTACAATCTTAGTTTTTGGTTCTGGTTGGGATGAGTGGAAGACTCACTGACTAGCAAGAAATACAACAGGGATATATTCTGGCAATAAGAGAACCAAGAGAGACTCGACAAGCTCTCCATACCACACGTCTCTGGCTGACTGTAGACTGTACGCATGTGCAAGGAGACCGGGCAGGGCCTAGTAAGAAGTAAGACCTAGGATAGACTTCAAAACTGCCTGAATTTGAATGTACTCATAAACTCACATATAAACACATTGCCAAGGGTTGGAAACCCTATTGGCTTTAGAAATTTTGGTACATCCTCAGACTGATCTGTGGCTGTCTGCCATGTTATGCAGAGGGACAACACCTAGGAAGCAAATTAAAACAAAAGAGAAATTTTTTTAAAACCTAGTAGGGACATTAATGGCCGCACACCACAGAGGAGACAGGTTCAGTTACCTGTCTACTGCTTCTTGGCTCCCAATTCACCCTCGAATGTCAGCTCTGTGAAAATGAATCTGAGTACTTTAAATACTTTTTCTTTGCCAGATGGCACAATGTCAAAATCTATCAGTAGAGGGCGCGGGAGAATCATTGCAACAGAAAAGAATTTTCCTTCCTGGTTGTGGTGTCTTTCACTGGGCAGCTCTGCTAGAATGCATGGTTTCACCAGAACACAGCCCCTGTAGTGTACACGCTTGCCTCTCACCAGGCTTCTGCAGCATGGGCAGCTTCTCTAGTGCTAGGATACTGCATGGCATGTCATACAAAGTTATAAAAGTCTTGAGCAACGTTGTCAACCTGAGGGACATTTGAAGAACGCTCCACCCAATGGCATAATACACATTCTTTTCAAGTGCACACAGAACAGTCTTTAGAATAGAACATATGCTACACTGTAAAACAAGTCTCAATGAATTTTAAAAAACTGAAATTATACATAGTATGTTTTCTAAACAGCATAAATTATAAATCAGTAACAAAAAGAAATTTGGATCTGTATCATAGGCTTCTGGTGAGACAGCTATTTCTAAGAAGTTTTGCCCAAAACTGTGAGAAATAAAATAAGTATTTCTCACAGTGGTTAGAGGAAAATATATACATTAAGTGACAATATCAGAAAACAAAAAGTCTCAAATCAATAAGGTAAGTGTCTACCTAAAACTAAAAAAAAAACAAAAAAAAAAAAAAAAAAAAAACCAGCAAATTAAATCCAAAGCAAAGCAAGCAGAACTAAAGAAATTATAAAGTCAGGCTGGGCACAGTGGCTCATGCCTGTAATCCCAGCACTTTGGAAGGCTGAAGCAGGTGGATCACCTGAGATCAGGAGTTCGAGACCAGCCTGGCCAATGTGGCGAAACACCGTATCTACCAAGAATACAAAAATTAGCCGGGTGTGGTGGCGCATATCTATAATCCCAGCTACTCGGGAGGCTGAGGTAGGAGAATTGCAAAGGTTGCAGTGAGCCGAGATCGTGCCACTGCACTCCAGCCTGGGCGACAGGGCAAAACTCTGTCTCAAAAATAAATAAATAAATAAAATCAGAGTTAAAATCAATAAAATAGATACCAAAAACATAGAGAAAATCAGTGAAATTAGAAATTACTTATTTGAAAAGATCAACAAATGTGATAAACCTTTAGCTAGATCAACCAAAGAAAAAGTAGGCACAAATTACCAATATTGAGATTGAAAGAAGTTTTGGGAGGCCATGGTGGGAAGATCATTGAAGCCAGGAGTTCATGACCAACTTGGGCAGCACAGTGAGACCCTGTTTCTACAAACAATTAAAAAAATTAGCTGGACATGGTAGAACACGCCTGTAGTCACAGCTACTCAGGAAGCTGACGTGGGAAGATGTCGTGAGCCCAGGAGTTCAAGGCTGCAGTGAGCTATGATCACACCACTGTTCTCCAGCCTGGGTGACAGCAAGACCCTGTCTCAAAAAAATAAAAAAGAATGGAAAGAGGGAACGTCATTACTGACATTACAGAAATTGAAAGGATAATAATGCATTTTAACACTTTTTTGCCAGCAAAGTATAGATTACATACAAATTAGATACTTGCAACATATAAAGATTACATATCATAATCATGTGGACTTTATCCTGGAAATATCACATAATCATGTTAGTAGATGCAGAAAAAGCATTTGAAAAATCCAGCATTAATTTATGATGAAAACTCTCAATAATCTAAGAATATAAGGGCATTTCCTTACCTATTAAATGGTGTCTTAGAAACAACAGTGAAACATAGAGCTAGCCTCATAGTTACTGGTGAATCACTGATTGTTTTCCCCAAGGATCGGAAACAAGGATGTCTGTTCTTATCGCTTCTATTCAACATTGTACTGAAGGTGCTAGTCAATGCAATGAGAAAAGAAAAAGTAAAGGCCTACAAATTAGAAGAAAAGAAAGAAAACTGTTCCTGTTGATAGACCATGTGATCCTATATGTAGAAAATCCAAAAGAATTAACAAAAACCTACCAGAAGTAGTTTAGCAAGGTCTCAGGACAAAAAGAGTGGGCTACTGCTATAAAGATACCCGAAAATGTGGAAGCAACTTGGGAACTGGGTAACATGCAGAAGTTGGAACAGTTTGGAGGGCTCAGAAGACAGGAAGATGTGGGAAAGTTTGGAATTTCCTAGAGACTTGTTGAATGATTTTGACCAAAATGCTGATAGTGAGGTGAACAATGAAGTCTAGGCTGAGGTGATCTCAGATGAAGATGAGGAAGTTATTGGAAATTGAAGCAAAGGTCACTCTTGCTATAGCAAAGAGACTGGCAGCATTTTGGTCAAAAATTTGACAAGTCTCTTTCAAAAATTCAACAAGTCTCTAGGAAGTTCCAAACTTTCCCATACCTTCCTATCTTCTGCTGAGGGCTCCAAACTATTCCAGCCTCTGCCTGTTACCCAGTTCCAAAGTTGCTTCCACAGTTTTGGGTATCTTTATAGCAGTACTCCCCTCTCAGGGGTACCAATTTACTGTATTAGTTCATTCTCACACTGCTATAAAGAACTGCCCAAGATTGGGTAATTTATTAAAAAAAAGAAAGGGTTAATTGACTCAGTTCTGCATGATTAGGGAGGCCTCAGGAAACTTACAATCATGGTGGAAGGAGAAGTAGGTACCTTTACAAGGTGGCAGGATAGAGTGTGTGCGAGAACGAGGAAGTGACACATTTTAAAACCACCAGCTATTGTGAGAACTCACTATCATGAGAACAGCATGTGGGAAACCACCTTCATGATCCGATTATCTCCCACCTGGTCCCTGCCCTGACACGTGGGGATTACAATTCGAGATGAGATTTGAGTGGGGACACAAAGCCAAACCATATTAAAGATCAATGTACAAAAATAATTGTAGGTTTCTATGTACTAACAAACAGTCCAAAAATAAAATTAAAAAACAATTCCTTTCCCAACAGCATCAAAAAGAATACTTTTGGAATAAATTTAACAAAGAAGTGCAAAACTAGTAGAACACAGTGCTGAAAGAAGACTTAACTAAATAGACATTCTGTGTTCACAGACAAGAAGCCTCAGTATTGTCAAATGACAATTCTTCCTAAATTGACCTACGGATTCAATGCAATCCTTATCACAATCTTGGCAGGATTTCTTAAGAAATGTATCAGCAGACCTAGAAAGTGAAAAGAACCTAGAATAACTAAAACAATTGTAAAAGTAGAAAAAAATCTGCATGGCTTATACTACCCAATTTTAAAACTAATAAAACTACAATAAGACAGTGTATCAAAGAGTGTCCAGAAATAAATCTTTCAACTTATGGTCAATTAAATTTTGACAAAGGTGCCAAATAATTTAATGGGGGAATGTATAGTCTTTTCAATGAATGGTGCTAGAACAATTTGATACTATAAGAAGGGAAAAAAAATATACCCATACACAAAATATAATTAAGGAGGGATCAAAGACTAAATATAAGAGCTAAAACTATAAAATTTCTGGAAGAAAACGCAGGATAAAATCTTTGTGACTGGCCAGGCGTGGTGGCTCACGCTTGTAATTTCAGCACTTTGGGAGGCTGAGGTGGGTGGATCACAAGGTCAGGAAATTGAGACCATTCTGGTTAACACGGTGAAACCCTATCTCTAATAAAAAATTAAAAAAAAACAGCCGGGTGTGATGGCACACGCCTGTATTCCCAGCTACTCAGGAGGCTAAGGCAGGAGAATTGCTTGAACCCTGGAGGCGGAAGTTGCAGTGAGCCGAGATTGAGCCACTGTACTCCAGCCTGGGTGACAGAGGGAGACTCCACCTCAAAAAAAAAAAAATCTTTGTGACCTTGGATTAAACAAAGATTGGTTGGTTGTGACACTAAAAACATAATACACAAAAGAAAATATTGATACTTTGAACTTCATCAAAATAAAAACCTTTTACTCTTTAAAAGACATCATTTAAAAAGTGAAAATACAAGTTACAAATTGGGCAGAAATATTTTCAAGTCATATGTCTAATAACAGATTTGCAACTAGAATTACAAAGAGCTCTTAAAACTGTATAACAAAAGATTAATGTCTCAATTTGAAAATGACAAAACATTTGAATATTTGAATAGACATTTCATCTGAGAAGATACATGAATGGCCAATAAACACACGAAAAGTTGCTGAACATTATTAGCCATTAGGAAAATGAAAATGAAAACCACAATGAGATACTATTACATACCCAGTAGGATGGCTATAATCAAAAAGGATGATAATACTAAGTGCTGGTAAGGATATGGAGCAAGTATAATGCTCACACATCACTTGTGAGAATGTAAAATGGTACAGGCTCTTTCAAAAATAGTTTGGCAGTTTCTTAAAAAGTTAAACCTAGGCCAGGGGTGGTGGCATGGGTCTGTGGTCCCAGCTTCTAGGGAGGCTAGGATGCGAGGATCACTTGCTCCTGGGAGGTCAAGGCTGCAGTGAGCCATGATCGAGCCACTGCATTCTAGCCTGGGTGACAGAGGGAGACCCTGTCTCAAAAAAAAAAAAAGTTAAACTTACCATATGACTCAGCAATTCCCCTCATAAATACCCACCCAAGAGAACTGAGACTTGTATGTGAATGTCTGCAATGGTATAATTCATATAGCTCAAAACTGGAAAGAATCCAAATGTCCATCAACTGATGAATAAAAAACAAAATGTTGAATATTCAACAATGGATTGCTATTCAGCAACAAAATTTAATAAACCACTGATACATGTTCCGACATGAATGAACGTGAAAAACATGCTCAATGATAGAAGCCAGACACTGAAGACTATGTATTGTATAATTCCATTTACATATACTCTCCAGCAGAGGCAAAAGTATAGATAGAGACAAAAAGCAGATCTGTGCTTGCAGAAGCTGGGTGTTACTGGAGCTGATTTACCTTCTCAACAGCATACTTGAGGTAGTCTTTGAATGTCTGCTGCTAAAATTCTTAGAGCTTCCCTGGTCACCTCCCTTCCTAAGATTTGTGCAATTTTTCCTGTAAATCTGTTAGATATCTTAGTCTTGTTATACATTTTGTTTTCTTTTGCATAGTCAAAGTCTGTTAAGGTTTCTAAACACGCCTTAGTCACATCCCAAATCAAGATTTGGTTGTGCAATTATTTCTTCCATCCCATGAAATACCCTTGCCATCACTGTGTATGTTTTTTTCTCTTTAAGTCAGAGTCATTTCTTTTAGTAATAAAAAGTAATGCCAATGATAAGCTTCCAGAGCTAGCCCACCAGAGACATCACGAATTGAGAGTTCTAGATCCCTAAAGGCAAAGGTCACGTGGTTTAGCACAAGAGAAGACGAAGAGTTTCTCTGCATTTCTGGAAAAGTACTAGTCCAAAACACACTACACATGTGCATACACACACACACACACACGCACGCACACACTTATGTATGCACAGTTCTCACTCTTTCTGATTCTTTCTAGTATAACCAACCTATTTAGCTTTCTTGTAAACAATATAATCAGCAGTCCTCTTTCAAAGATAAGACTACTTACAGATCTTTCCTTACCTGAAATTACTCCTAAATTATTCCCTACTATCAAAATTTCCTTTCAGATTCCATAGATTCCATAGAGTAGATTCATAGCAGATCCCACCCATTCAAAAGCAAAACAAGACTAACAGTCATAAAAACCTCTTCTTGTAAGTACATTCCACATTTACCTTACATAGCTTCCCAGCTCTAGCATTCTTTTCCTGTCCCTTTACTCCCCAGAACTGCTCTCTCCAAATTCACCTCCTGCTTCTCAGTCTAGTAAGTACCTAATACCTGTAATGTATATCTTTCTCTTGTTTTTTTCTGTTACTTTATTTACTGGGGTTTAGTTTTCGGAATTTTGATTGCTGGTTGGCTCTTATGGACCTGAACCTTCTTGTGAGGAGCTCTTTATTTTTTTTCCCCACAGAAACTTTGCTGTTGCTGGTCATATTAGGTTGTTTTTGAAGGTGTTGGGTTCAGCGTGCAGATGAAATCAAGAGGCCTGAAGATAAAGAAATAGCTGAAAATTGGAGCCATGAGAATGATTATAGAGTTTCAAAGCAGAACATGGCATGGAGGTTGGAATTTTTATTATTGTTTAATTTATTTTTAATTTATTATTTTAATTTTTCTTTCTTTCTTTTTTTTTTTTGACACACCCCCCACCAGAGGTTGGAATTTTAAAGTGTATCTTAGAAGTCCATGGTAGAACAGTCACATTGGCCACAGTGGCAGGGCTGGGATAGGCCCAGGCTTGGTAAGTTTCCCTGAGAGATTTATAGAGGTGTACCGTTGCCTCTTCTTCACGCATGTGCATGTCGCTTTTGTCTCAGAAGTCACAGTGTATCTATCAATGGGCATATTTTTTCCCTGATCTTGTCATCTTTGCAGAATTTGACACTTTTCACTATTCTTTCCTCCCCGTTTCTCATTTTTTTCTTATTAAAACGTTTTCTTCTGGCCAGGCATGGTGGCTTATGCCTGGAATTTCAACACTTTGGGAGGCTGAGGTAGGAAGATCACTTGAGCCCAAGAGTTTGAAACCAGCCTGGGCAGTAGTGAGATCTCATCTCTATAACAACAACAACAGCAGCAACAACAACAACAACAACAACAACTCCCCGCAAACCAAAAACTTTCTTTCCTTAAATTTTGTGACTGTTCTCCCTCCCGGTTTTCCTTGTGGCTTTTTTTTTTGGCTGTTTGTTGTATTTGTCTGTTTAATGTTCTTCACAGCACTTTTCCTTGCTACAAATGTTCCTGGCATGTCTGTATCTCCTTTCAATCTTAAGTCAAGTGCTATATCTTATTTCTAGACATTTTTTCCTAAGTTTCATTTCAGAATGTTGTCCATAATGCATCTCAATATTTTCTGCTCTTTCCTCCCAACGCTGCTCTTCCTTCATATTTTTGGAACTAAAATTATGGCACTTTACTTAACCCTCCAAAACATAAATCTAAACTCCTCCTTCTGCCTTATTATTAATAGTAGATTAAGTTCATTAAGTATACTGCTTCTAACACTTTCTAAACCAGTGGTTCTCAACATTGGGTTTGCAGATCACAAGGAGGAGCTCACCTGGGAACTTGTTAGAAATGTAAAATTTCAGGCACCACTTCAGACTTACTGAACTCAAAACTCTGGAGATGGATGCCAGCAATCTGTTGTAACCTGCCCACGGGCTGATTCTGATGCACACTAAAGTCTGAGAACTGTTCAAAACTAGTTGTTAATCTATGGTTAGGCTTCAGGAGGACCAAAAAGCATCAGTAATTGTAGCTAAAACTGAGTGGATGTCCATACATATTTTTCTGAGTGGACTGCTTTTATTCCTTTTCTCTTCAAATGAGTTCGATCATTCTCAAATTTGAGGCTGTTCCTTGCTTTCCATTACTACCACCTCTTCTTGCCTTTGTTCAGGACCTCATTATAGCTTATTCCGATTACTACAATAACCTATGCAGTTTCTTTGCCTCTAGTCTGTACCCTTTCCAGTGTATCTCCAGGTTGCAGTGACAGTCATCACTTTTTTCCCCTTTCCTTTCTTCCTTTCTTTCTTTTTTGAGACAGGGTCTTACTCTGACACTGAGGCTGGAGTGCAGTGGCACAATCACAATCCATTTTTACTGTAGCCTCAACCCCCAGGCTCAAGCAGTCCTCTCACCTCAGCACATCAATGATAGACTTTGAATCTTCTGGAAATATATGGGAAAAATCTGATCTCATAAAGATAAGGAGTTAGAAAAGGGAAAACTATTTTATAGCCTTTCCAGATAGTTCTAGATATTATTCTTTGATACTGTACTAAACTTACGTGTGGTAGTTTCTTAGCCTGCATTACAATGTGGATTGATCTGAAATCACATCAGTTAAGCACTGAAATCCATCAGCCTTCCCTGTGGCTGGAACTACAGGCAAGCACCACCATGCCTGGCTACTTTTTTATTGTTACTGTTTGTTTGGTAGAGACGGGTTCTCTTCATGTTGCCCAGGCTGGCCTCAAACTCCTGGGCTCAAGTAATCCTTCTGCCCTAGTCTTCCAAAGTCCTGGGATTACAGGGATACGCCACCACCCACAGCCATTTTAGAACATGAATCTGATTGTGCTCACTCTTCAGCTCCAAGGTCTTCAGTGGCTCCCAGCTTATGATAAAGTAACCTCTACCATGACAAATAATACGCTTATTTTTGCGTGGGTATTAATGCAAAAATAAAGGCTTATTCCTTTGCATGTATCTCTAGTCATTCCCAGCCCAGCAACGTTAGACTTTGAATATTCTGGACCTCACCTGAGCTCTCTTTTAACTCCCTGTCTTTGTATATCCTACCTGCTCAGTCTGGAATGCCCTGTACTGCTCCTCCTTCCCTTCCTGCCTGGCTAATTCCTGTTTGTTCAATGTTTAGCTCAAGCAGTACTTCTGGGAAGTCTTCCATTAGAACTAAGTTTAAGAGGCCCTCCTGTGTGCTCTGAATTCCCCCATGCTTATCCCTATGATAATAATAGTTCTCAAACATTTTGGTCTTAGGATCCCTTTACACTTTTTTTTTTTTTTTTTTTGAGACGGAGTCCCACTCTGTCACCAGGCTGGAATGCAGTGGCCTGATCTCAGCTCACTGTAACCTCCACCTCCCAGGTTCCAGCAATTCTCCTGCCTCAGCCTCCTGAGTAGCTGGGATTAAAGGCAAGTGCCACCATGCTCAGCTAATTTTTGTATTTTTAGTAGAGACGGGGTTTCACCATGTTGGCCAGGATGGTCTCCATCTTTTGCCCTCATGATCCGCCCGCCTCAGCCTCCCAAAGTGCTGGGATGACAGGCGTGAGATACTGCGCCCGGCCCCTTTAAGCTGACTCTAAAATGCTTTTATTTCTATCTATATTAGAAATTAAACCTGAGAAATTTGATATTTTGAAATTCATTTAAAAATAATTATAAGCCCATTATGTTAATATAAATGATGCATTTTTTCCTTAGAAATTGAGACTGAAGGCAAAAGTGATGCATTTTTATGACAAAATATTTTCCCAAAAAATTGGTGAGAAGAGTGGCATTATTTTACATTTTTAAAATCTCTTTAATGTCTGGCTTAATAGAAGACAGCTGGATTATCCTATCTATGTATTCTTTATTTTTCTTTTTTAACTTTTATTTTAGGTCCGGGGTACATGTGAAGGTTTGTTACACAGGTAAATTCATGTCATGGGGGTTTGTTGTACAGATTATCATCATCCAGGTATTAAGCCCAGTACTCAATAATTTTTTCTGCTCTTCTCCCTCCTCCCACCCTCCACCCTCAAGTAGACCCCAGTGTCTGCTGTTTCCTCCTTTGTGATCATGAGTTTTCTGTATTCAATCTGTTGTGATATGTTTTGGTTGAAATACATGGGGGAAATCTGATCTCATAAAGGTAAGGAGTTGGAAAAGGGAAAACTATATTATAGCCTTCCCAGATAGTTCTAGATGTTATTCTTTGATACTGTACCAAACTTAACATGTGGTAGTTTCTTGGCCTGCCTTGTAATGTAGACTGAATCTGAAACCTCATCAATTAAGCACTGAAATCCATCAGTCTATTTTGCACATGCAAGAAGCTTTTTGCTTTTGTAACGACACCCATTGGCCATTTGAAAAATAGGTGTCTACCAAGTTGTAGAGACCACAAAAATGTTGACATATTTCATTATATAATGCCAAAAATAGTTAATATCATGTTTCTTTTACTAGAAAAGTCTTTAAGTACTGGAAAGCTGTCAAGCTCAAGTTGGTGGATACAAGTGTAACAAAATTTTTTATTTTTCAGTGAAAATTCAAACAATTACACTAGTGCTTTTTCCAGAGAAAACCATTTCACTTGGGCATGTAATGGCAGTAGTTTCCGTTTTTTCACACATATGCTTTAAAAGACGTGTATGCCAGGATGGATTTGAAAAAATTTATATAATTTTTACTCCTTTGTGAAGGACATTTTTAAAGTGAAACTAGCATATTTTAAAACCTTAAATGTTATATGATGTGAGTGGAGAATACAAAATGCAACTACCAGTACAGACTGGCGCTACTGCCTTGATTGCTAAGGTGTCAGCAGCTTAATCTTACACCACCAGTGCAAATGTCAACAAAGTGAAAAAGGTCAACAAACTCAGTATTATTATGAAAATCATTTTGACCTTGCCAACCTACTGAAAAGGTCTGGGTACCCTTAGGGATCTGCAGAGGGCATTTTGGGAGCAGCTGCCCTGGTCTATTGCTACTTGTCTCTCATTAGGTTGCAAGTTCTATGCGGACCATTTCTAACTGTCTGTTATGTGCCCTTGCCTAACAGTGCCTGGGACATAGCGCTCAAAAAAACATCAGTACCTGTGGAACGAGGGAATAAATACAGGTTATAAACGACTGCACAGCCTTCATCTTGCTGCCTCTTTCATTAATTCAATCTGAACCTACACATTTTGTAAAATTGTCTTTTTTTTCCACACTTAGGACGTCTGCCAATTTTTAAAAATAGTTGGAGTTCGGGTGGTGCCTGTATGTGATAAAGATGGCCTATAGTTTGTCAAGTGTTTTTCTGTGTCGCCCAAGAGTCATTCCTCCTTTACAGCGCCGCATCAGCAAGCCAGGCCGCTTGGTTTGCGAGTCCGAGACAGAAAGGAATCGGGTAGATAGGAGCACAAGACTCTCATCGACTTTGGGGGAAAACAAAAACACCCATAAAAATCTAGGCGGAGAAAAGAGCAGCAGCAACAGCCCCAGGGACCCGGGAGCCCGAGGCCACAGCCGCGCGAGACCGGCCGGGTTACCGGGGCGACGCTTCCGGCCGGCGCGCGCAGCCCCGGGAGCAGAAGAGTAGTGAAATGGGCGGCTAGACCTGCCCGGCGCTGTGAATTCGCCAGCGGGAGCGCGCTCGCGCCCGCGCGTTCTCAGTTTTCCCGGTTCCGTCGCTGACGCGTCGTAGACGTTGGGGAGCGGGAAGGCAGCGGCAGCGGGATCGGGATGAACAGCGGCGGCGGCTTCGGTTTGGGCTTAGGCTTCGGCCTCACCCCCACGTCGGTAATTCAGGTGACGAATCTGTCCTCAGCGGTGACCAGCGAGCAGATGCGGACGCTTTTTTCCTTCCTAGGAGAAATCGAGGAGCTGCGGCTCTACCCCCCGGAGTAAGTGCTGGAGCTCGGCTGGGGGAGGGGCGCGGGCGCCATAGAGACCTCGGGAGCTGAGGCGTGGGGGAGAGCGCGGACGCGGGCGCGCTGTGCCTGTCACGTGATCGCCCGGGCTTACCTTGGTGCCCATATTTGATTAGGGCACCGGGGTTCCGCCGTCCTGCTTGCCTTATTAGTCGGATTTATCGGGTTAGCTACTGCACGGAGCCCTTACCAAGGATTTAGAGTGGTGCCCTTTCCGTTCCTATGGGACTTGTGGTCGCTGCCGGGTCTTCAAATTCCGTGCCCCCTCCCTCTTATTTTACCCCTTAAGATGGCCGCAGGTGGGCCCGGAACAGCCCTCATGGCAAACGCCTCATAGCGTTTTTTCACTCTTGAAAATCGGGGAGACCGCGCCTGAGCTACTGTCCAGTTTTTAAGGCCTTGGTGTCAGGCCGTTTTGCTGACGAGAAAGCCTGCTGCTGATGACAAGATGGAACTGGGGCTGTATTTGTTCCCCAGGACGGTCGCACAAACTTAGCATTTTGGTTTATCTAACCGAGCCCATCCATGTTCCGAAAGATCATGTCTGTTCGCCCTTTTGGCAACAGATTAAATTTTCCTCCTGCAAGGTCACACTCCCAAACCTTTCAGAAAAAGTGTGAGTCGGTGCAGGATTATTCCTTGCCTTGTGTTTTTATTGAAGTCCTGATCTTGTCTGGCATTCACAGCTCGCAGCCACTTCCCAGATAGTGTATTTTGGAATGGTAAAATTTCCCTCGTACGATATGATCTATTCAGAAAACTCGCAAGGGGTTTGCAGGTTGTTCACATTCTTGCACGGGTAAACATTTTTTTTTAAATGGTAGATTTTACAGTATTAAGATCCTCCGTTTTTTGTTCATTATTTCAAAATCCTTTGAGGGAAAGGGTAGTTGTTGCCCAAGATTTCTTTCTTTTTAAAAAAATTTTGATTTATTTCGTAGCGATGCATTTAGACCTAGTATTCTATCTGTAAGTTATAGCAGTGCTACAGCACAGCTATATAAAAGTTGTGTAAATATTTAAAATTTACTTTTTAAATTTTTCTTGTCTGCTTTTTGTTTTGGAATATTTCACGCACACAGAAAAGTTGAAAGAGTAAAACATTGAACACCCATGTTCCCTTTACGAGCATTTGTCTGCTTTTGGCTACAGTTGATTATTAACATTTCCCCAGTTATTCTAATAATTTTTTTTGTCTTCTTTTGATCTAGTATATAATTAGACTCCCTTGAATACTCAAGTAATGCATGTGTTATAATAGTTATCTCCTTTAACCTAGGACAGTACCCTGTCACCTTTTAAATATTTTAAAGTCTTTCGTGACATTGACATTTTGTAGTTCATTTTGTCTTGTAGAATAACCCATAATCTGAGTTTATATAGATGAGATACATAGAGATAAATGCATATATATATTTCTATATATCTTTATATCTCTTCGTGATGAGATTCGGGTATGCATTTTTGATGAAAATACTGCATAAGTGCACACACATAGATTTTAATTGATCAACCATGGCATTATGCTTTTATTATTTTAACTTTTCAGCCATCTCAATTTAAGTTCTCAGAACATTTCTTAATAATTGAAAAGTGTTTGGGGGAGTGCCGTATCCTGCAAGCACTGGAATCAGTAAAATACTTTGTACATGAACCTTTATAAATCTTGTTTTCAAGGCTGTGTTAATAAGGTATCTCATAGGTAGAAGAAATATATTACAGAATTTTTTTTTTTTTTTTTTTTTTTTTTTTTTATTGATTGTTGCAAGGTCACCCAGGCTGGAGTGCAGTGGCGCGATCGCGGCTAAATGCACCCTCTGCGTCCGGAAATCCAGCGCTAACCAGCCCACCCCAATAAATT